>JAATLQ010000244.1:62940-77432 GCA_013421005.1 Heliconius erato x Heliconius himera
TATTTTTTGTTCCTTATAAAAATATTGTAATCATTGTGTTGATGCGAGGCTCTTCTATTAAGTAATTGAGATAATGGTCTGCAAGCTAGAATTACAAGAGTGACGTCATTTTCAAGGTCAATGCTTCTTGCCACCTCAGCGAGGACGATGGATGTCGTGCTGATAGTATCAAAACTATTCGTGATCATATCAGCATAAAAATATATACATATATATCCTTCCTTATCATTTCTGCAAGCATAGTATAAAGCAAACTTTATTATCACGTAATTTGCTCAAAATGTGTTCAGATTTTTTGCTCAAAAACAGAAACTACGAACTACTAACGAAAGCAACGTTACAGATTGACACATCATTTATATGACATTTATAGAGAATTAAATTAAATAAATTAGTTTCACGCTATATCCCGCACACAGCAGGATAGGCATAGGGAACCTAGTGTTAAGATACTCCGTTCCCCACTTTCTGCCGAATCCTGGAGGCATTGCGTGTTGAGTGGCAGAACTCAACGCCGCACTTAGCCTCAACACCAGAGCGAAGAAATGGAAATATAAACTTAAGTAAATATTTCATCTCCTCGAGTGGGGATCGAACTCACAAATAGTCGGTTACAGTCACACTTCGTGCCGCTGCGCCACGACTGACCTCACATTTATAGAGAATAGTTTATTATTTATTTATTCATTATATGATTTTTTTAATGCACCTATCACGACTTTCCGAGAGACGTAGAAATAATATAGTTGATTTCATATTAAAAAAAATGCTTTTTAGAGTTCTGCAAATGCGGTGGCGATAATTTAATACTAACTGAACCATTAAGAAATATCTTATTGCAAAATTATTTCAAATAAAATACGTACAAAATATAGTGTGTATTGAAATGCATATTTATATATTAGTTAGATTTATACTACTACTGTTAGACTAACCAAAGGCCAATAAAATATAGCTATCAATGTGTAGATGACAAAGGGAAGAAGGTTAGTTATACTTCAATAAGGAAAATCTATATTATAAATACAAACAAATGCAAACTTAATCATAACGTTTTAGACACGTGTTAATTGTGCTACAATGGCGTGCATAATATTATAGGACTCGATCGAGATTATCATCATTATGCTGCTGCTTCACGGCGCATGACTGCCGCTCTTTGTTATACAGTACTCAGTTATGACTTACTCGTATGGTGTAAATATCTTTGACGGTGGTTGGTTTTTGGTCGTCCTGTGTTCATATTATGCATAATTATATTCAACGAAGGTTAAATGGTACAGTAGACAAATATTTACATAGAGAGACAATATAAATGTGTATAACATAAATATTAATAGATTAATTTATAAAACCTCTTTGACTATGTTTACATTAGATGAGCTACCCACCATACCCTACCGTTCATTCGACTAATCATTTAATTATTCATTGTATTTTCTTGTTTAACTACCAGTTAAATGTATAAATAATTCTATTATTTACATATGAGCCCGCACCACGTACTTTGAGTACCGTAGATGTCCGAATTCCGCAACAATTCGCGTTAGCTCACCCACTTATTTATACGCCACTTGCCACGGATCAACACTTAAACCTGACCTACTGAGTAAATATATGCAAATAATATGTATAAAATGATAATAACGTAGAATAGCGCAAGTTCATTGCTCCTATAAAATGTGACACAGAAATATAAGAGTGATAGTTTTTATTGAATTGTGTATAATAATAATACATTTTTCTCAGTTCCTTGTGCGTCTAATATACGTAGTATGTAAATATGCTAAATTAAAGTATTGTATTTTTCAATAAAAAATATTTGTCAAGTTTCATATAAATATTTAGGAAATTCAGAAAAGCATTAGTCAAATAAATAAATTCTATGCGGGAGGCTCAGAACAACTTTGCCCAGAATCATTGTCAGGTGACATTGGCATTGAATTGGCGTTTGCCTTCGCGACTTAAACGTAGAGTTTTTAATATATATTTTACTTTTAGTATAGATATTAAAATATATAAATAAATATTTTAAAATTTGTGTTCTATGTCTCTTTAGGGAACTTATATTTACTTTAAGCATTTTAATAAATATACCAAAATATATTTTGAAGTATCAAATTATATACTGTGAAATTCTAATAATACTCTAGTTTATGATGATAGTTTATTTACTTATCAATTAAACACGTAGGATACATCGTTTTAATTAGCTGCCTTTGTATGAAGGTCTGATACACAATCGGCCATTATTTCCCACGGTGCGTGAGTCAACTGCCCAGAGCAAGGTTCCCGCTTGAGTAACGATACGTGCTAACGATTTAAACTACCCGCAAACAAAATCATAAGGGTTTTAAGGTTTTTTCTTCTTATAATATAATAAGATAATAGAATTGTTGATTATAGAAAATATTTAGGGTTAAAACATTAAGATATTACAGACCGTTAACTACTTTATAATTTTCAAGCTTATATTGTAATAAGATTATGCGCATTACAATATATTGATTGATTGATAAATAATAGCCTACGATGAATAGTTACATTTTATGGGTCAATAACTTCCAAGTCTTCCTGATAGCAATCAACAATTAATTCTTACAATGCTGTTTTTTTTAATTCACGATCAGTACGTATCTACCTAAGTTATTATATGCTTAAATGAATTAGAATAGATATTTAATGTATGAAAACTATTTTTGTATTTTATTAAATAAAAATATTTCACATTATTTTATTGAAAAAATATATATATATATTGAAAATTTTAAAACACCTACGCTTATGCGTATGTCCTTCGAAACCTTTTACCCAATACGTAGAGATAAGAAATGTATAAATAAGAAAGGGTTAGGTTTTTGGTTTTATTAGTTTTTTACCTAAATTAGTATCACAAAAATGAAGAGGTTCGCAGTAGAGTGTGATGTAAATGTAATGTACACACGAAAGTATATCTGCTCGAAAATCATCATGGTTATAGCATATTGTATCTTAAATTGTAATATAATTAATTGTTAATATACGATATAAAACAAAACAAATATCTCTATTAATTTAATAAAATAAAATCATAATGGAATCCATTTGATTATGTTATTATTTATAGTGTATATTATGTAGTTTCTATAAAAAAATAACAATATATGTTTCGATGTCATTTTTAGAAGGAATATTAGACATATTATGGCCGATAACTTTAGTAGTACAAGTGTTATGTTAACATATATTCATGAATGAGATTTTCAAAACATATACATTTTTAATTTATTAATGTGAGGGTATTTGACCGTCCATATATCAAATACAAATCTGGTCAATCCAGCTTCGATTGTTATTTATGTAAATAAAACAAGTAGGGGACAACCGGATATACTGGATACTTCGTAAACGAGAACCGTTAGAAAGTCAAGCTGTAATTTTAGTCATTCTACCTTACCTTGAATCGATACATGAAAGTATTTACGTTTTTATTTGAGAAGAGCTTATTTTAGTTTACATTTTTGTTATATAAAGGTTATATTATTCGTACATATAATAAATTCATATAATTATTTGTATATTACAAAATCTTTAGTAAGACCAGTCGTGGCGGAGGGCTGTCGTAACGAGAAAAAGCGCGACGTTGAGTTCTGCTACTCAACCCACAATTCAGAAGAGAACGAAAATGTCTTAATAGGAACGGAGTGTTTTAACACTAGATCCTCATGTTTCGTCCGCCTCCCTTGTGTGCGGGATACATCATTAAGCTAAAAATAAGAAAGAAAAAGGATATTATTTAATTCACAAGAAGTTTGCTTTTAAAATCTTTTGACTGTTGTTGGGGTAATGAATGAGAAAAGCCCCGCTCTCTGTAAGCAATATTTATTAAAGCTTTTAAAGTCAATATTTAAAAAGACCCAATGCTTATTTGTTTAATCCTTTCTTCAACAAGTCATAAATTATTATGACCAAATTTATGTTGTTTATTAATTTAAATACGAATTAAATTTAATTGGCTAATTGTAGCATATTGTTATTATTAGAACTAAGAACATTTTATACTAATCACTTACATATGTATTTATTCATAGATACTATTCGGTAACAATTTTTATATTCTTGAGTGTTCGTATAACGTTTAATTTCAATTTATTTGTAAAATATCAAATTGTTAAACCCAAATATTAAATATCTGTTGTATTTAAAAAAATAAGTACAACTTCCACGTGATTTACTTAACGATGCAAAGCATGATGCCATATGTATATTCAATGACGAATGATGAATTCAATCCGATTCTACCTGATACCTAGACTTTATTGTGCTGAGAATAAAATCTCGATTGTTTCATATTATTTGCTAGAAATTTGAAATTGTAAAATACCATCAATATCACCAAAACGCTAGAATGTATTGTTATTTTAAACAAGGTGGCACTCTGAAGAATTTCCTTATAAAATGTACCCTCAAAAGGATGTAGAAGTATTATATTCATATATTGTATTTGCGTCTGTGAGTAATGGATAACAAGGCGCATTTTAATGGTATAAACCAGTATCCTCGCATATCATTAAATAACTTTACATGTTCTTTCGCTTCAGGTGAACTAATAAGTCCATGATGATTCGAATACTATTGAAACTATAATATTATAGTTATAGTTAGATACATACAGTTTTCATAAGAAAGCTTAGAAATCAACTTATTCACAGAGGTTTTTTAGATTTCATATTTTTATCCCGTATACGGAATACCTACCTACTTACTGTTACCGATCTAGCGTTAGGCCACCAGGTAGAAAAGTAGGACTATTGCTTGTTGAACGCCATATTACTTCGAGTAGGGATCGGACACAACCAAGGCGTCTACAGTCAAACGTTGTACCGCTGCGCCTCGTTGACCTCTATTTCTTCTACCAGATTAAAATTTTTATTTGTATTTATTCATTAAGATGTTTAATAATATATTCTTCTTTTGTTACAGTTTAAAATATAATGTGTCAAAAAAGAAATAAAATCGTGAGCACGAGGTGACGGACTTGTCCAAATAGTAACCATGCACACAATGGACACTTTGGGCTATGGCCACAAGAAATATCGGCCGCCGCTCTCTCCAAGTAATTTCTACCAGCATGATTACTACTCCAGGCACACCACTCTTCGCCCTCAAGTAAGTCGATGATTCTTGCGTTTAATCAAAAAATATTTGTTTCAGTTATTTTCCTTATTTTTGTGCATCTCAGAATTATTCCTTGAAATGAGTAAAAATTTGTAATAATAATTATAAAAATTGTTCAAATGCACACGTCAGATGAAGAGTCTGTGAAGTAGAGAAAGTTAAAAGGACTTCTTTTTCTTCTTCTTCTTCTTGATATTATGTTTTTATTAAGACTAAAACAACCTATTAATTATCCACACGTACTCTTATATTGACTCTAGTGACTACTATACTAGTAGTATTTGTAAAATTAGCTCTAAGTTGTATATAATAAGTATCACTGGATTAAAATCCAGTCATAATTATTGATACATTTTGGCTTATTACTATCCAAGTTAAAGAGTTACACAAAGTGTGCTATTTTTAATAAGTACTAGTTCAATATTGTCGACAAAAATGTAAATAAATTATAAAGGCGAAGTTCATGATTTTATTATAAAGACGATACAAATAGATTTCAAGCTTAGGGCCCCTGGGACAGTCCCGTTAGACAAAACGGTACTCGACAATGATAGTTAGTGAACAAAGCTTATTCTGTGGCACAAACGGAAAAAATGTTTTTTTTAAGGAAAAAAAACCATTGAATGTTTCAGAATTTAAGAATCTACTTCGATTAATCTTATCTAAAAATCCTAAAATCTATTCAAAATTCTATTGAACCACTATTATATATAGATAACTAATACTAGTATTCCTAGTAGGTACGTGAATAGTACAGTAGTACCTATGATATACTTATACGAAATATAAAATTATTCAAACTTACACTATCTTACTTACCTACTTTAAACTTTAAAGTTTATAAGTATATCTAGTTTATTTTACTATACATGTATTAAAATGAGTAAAAATCAATAGATGATTACATTAAAATTAAATCGCTTCTACAGTTCAGATTTTAAATCAACTATCACTAAGTACTGAGAATTTATCTTGATTTGATTTCATATTTAATATTAATTTAATATAACTTTTGTAACTTGCTTTGGTTTTTAATTGATTTTATACTGTAAACAACCTATTTTACAGTGATCGAGTTTCGACGGTCACCGTTGAACTGTTGTGACATTTGATAACTGTCAACGTCATTCTACCGTTATGGACTCGTTTTCACGTCATTAATGTTCCTCTATAATATTCTTTTATAATAACTAGCTAGCTATAATATGTCATAAAACGCAAAGAACCGTTCTTTTATATTTTAAGTATATATTAACTGCTATGATAATAGAATTACAGTCAAATTTAATATGTTAAATGTTTATTCCAAAAACACACATGCATTGGTAGTAGATAAATGTATGTATTAGAACATAGTAGATTTTTGATGTTTTAGAATAGTATATTCCGGTTTTTGCTTTTGACTTGTCTAAAGTCAATATATTTTTTAATATCAAGACAGAAAATTATTCATGAAGGGATAAGTTCGAACTTCATTTAAATTCACTTTTGTTGCTTTAATTATAGGATCTATAGAGTTGTTTTGTCCGTTTTTTCTCACTGAATTTATGAAAATTATGTTTTTCCTCAACAGTATGGCATTGTTCTAACTTATCGGAACATGTGGCGATCACTGATTTCTAAGTCGTTGGCATTAAAAAATTATGCCCAATTACCCGGCAATTAGACCAGTTTTGCGTTGCCCCATCACCGATTTTACCCTGACGTAATATACCCGTGTAGATATTTTTTTTACCACACATTTATATTGTATTTTTTAAGAACAAAAATTTTTTTATAGGTAATTCATTATTTATTCATATAAATATCCATAGTTATAACAGATTTTACAATCATTGCATTATAAAAACTTTGCTCAAAAATTTATGCTCCAATGATCTATATCGCCTCTTAATATGAGAGAACGGGATTGCATTGTTTAGTAAGATGCATTTTCGAATGATATATTATCGATTAATTATTTACGTTTAGGTTAAATATAGGCTGAGAGGCCTTCGTTGCACAGTGGCACAAGCGTGTGACTGTAAACCCGACGGTTGTTAGTTCGATTCCCATTTTCCCACACGAAAATTCGGCGGAAAGTAGGGAACGGATTGTCTTAACTCTAGGTTCCCTCTGCCTACCCGCTATATGCGGGATACAGCGTGAAGTTGAAAAAAAATATTCTACATCTAAAGTATTGATAATTTTTAATTAAATAACAAAAGTGGAGGAAACTGTTAATAAAAATTAGATATGAAGAATATGCTTACGTAAATAATATTCTTCATATCTAGTTTTAATATTTACATATTAATAAGTATATAGTATATTTAGATAGTAATTATTTTAATTAAAAGTTAACAAGACGTATACTAAAAAAAGTTATTTTTTCTAAAGAAGAATTCAGTTAAATATTTCCTTATTGTGGCTCAATGTTTATTACAAATTCGTGAATAAACTTAAAAGCCGGTAGTCAAAACAATGGATATTTAAAAATTCAAAAACGCTCGTCCAAACAAGACATTATTAAATAACATTATAAAATAACAGAAAAATAACTAATACCGCTATAGAATTATTAAAGCCATGGACCGAGACAGAGTGTACGTATAATATATTCTATGAAGTAAGCAGAGCAATGATATAATGTAAGATGAGTTGCTTCAAATGAGCGCACAAGCGTTGCGGAGCGTCACGCGATGCTACATGAAGCCCTCGAAACTATATGGAAAAACTCAGGAAGCTCACCTCGTGCCCGTGATGCTGTTAATGAATAAACTATTAATATTCTTCCGTAATTTTTTATGATTAATTATAAATAATATGTGCAATGGTACTCGCAAATGTGCGTTGTAGCTAACGGCATACAACTTACCGTAAAGGCACGAGCCCCTTGCTTCTAATGGCAGTTTATAGTAATTAAAAGATAATTAAATTATGATTAATTATTGGTGAGTATTCATTGTGTAAATATGCAATTATAATTATAATTTTATACTAAAATCAATAATTTATAACTTTTTTTGTTATATTTTCTTATAGAAAGTGTATTTTATTTGAAAAAAAAATATACTAAAACGGTAGTTAAATAAGACAAGGTCGATAAATAAATAACGGTTTGGGTAATTTACTGCTCTAGCTATTTAAATCATCATTTCACAAACGGTGCATTGTTAAGTCCTAAGTATATTTTATTTATCCTAAATTTACATCTGAAGTCTGATGTCTTAGACAGTATGTTTTATTTCGGTTTCATTTACTATACATGATTGTTATTTTTTTGGAAAATACAAGGCAAACGAACGTACGGGTCACCTGATGGTCACTGATCATCACCGCGCACTACTCCATGTAACACTAGAGCAGCTATATGTGCGTTGCCGGCCTTTAAGATGGAAATAGACGCGCTTTTTGAAGGTACCTGTGTCGCCTCGACCTGCAAACACTGCAGCAGGTAAGCCATTCCTCAGTTGTTTGGCGCGTGGAATGTTCCTATGAAACGGCATAGCAGTGGAGTGCCACGTATTCAGATAGTGTGGACGATATTAGAGCTGGTGTCGTACTGTGCGGTTAAAAAAATCACAGCAGATCAAACAGTTCCCCAGAACACTCCCCATGATAAATGCGGTAGAGAATACACAGCGAGGGAACTTCTCTATGCAAAGTCAAAGCTTTTCACAGATTATTTGGTTTGAGTTCTACGTTGTGCGCAATCAAATGGTTCACGCTGAGACTTGGGTGCATCAGCCCAGAAATGAAAACAGTAAAATAGGAGGCCGAACGTGGGTCCTATATACGGCTAATCAAAAGTACAGTCGCTCTGCCGGTGAATCCAATCTAACATTCTGATACTGAGCGGGATTTTACGAAGTGTGTTCTCGAAAACTGGTGACATGAGAAATGGGTCTTGTCTATGTCTATGTATTCTAGGGAAATGTCTCCATATTGGACTGAATTGAACCAGGATCCTTTCATCCCGTACTTAAACATTCCTATGGAATGCCTAAGCAGAAGATACAAGTTTATTTTGACACTAGTATACGTTAACACGAGAAAAACCTGCGCGGCTTGAGTGTACAGTGTCTACTGTGCTATCACAACGTATTGATAATTTTCGGACAATAGTGTCCGTTTATCAATATTTGCTAGAATCCCCTAACATGTCATTGATATAAAGAAGAAACAGGGTAGGGGGCAGCACGCAACCTTTGGACTTCGGACGCCAGCTTTCACGAGCATATATTTGAGCATATATTTTTACAGAGGCCGTCGACAGTGACCTTATTCTGCGCCCAATGAGAAAGGTGGCGATTAACTTGCATAAATTCTCGAGAAGCAGGCTGGTCTTTGTATAAATTCGAGTATTCTTTATATAATTCTTTAAATAAATTCGAAGGACAACTCTTAATACTAACAATCATATATGTATAGGGGAAAAATATATTTTTTTACTTTTTTTGCTTTACGCTACAGCCCCGCCCCCACCCATGGCAGGATAGGCAGAGAGACCCTAGTGTATGTTTCCATTCCCCTCTTACCGCTGAATTCTTAAGGCATTGCGTGTCGAGTGGCGGAGCTCAATGCTGCAAAGAAAGAATATATATTTTTTGTATATTAGTTTAAAGATATATGAACCACTCAGTTCTTTTCGGTTGTATAATTTTTTGCAGCATGTTATAATTAGTCGTATTATTAAAGTTACATAAACTCGACAGTCATCATACTTGTGTGGGAACTTTTGTTAAACGAAAAAAATATTTGTAAAACTAGTTTTTATCTTAGTTATTTTTTATAGATCTTACGTAACATTACAATTATTTGAAATTTTAAAAGTAATGTATTTCTCTAGCATAGGTAATAATTATATTAAACCAGCTGTACACTGCGCGCGTTGCTTCGCCACCAACTAAAAAAAAAGTTGAAGGAAAGACAATTACACAAATATTCAATTCATTTTAAGTAATTTTATTGATTTTGTTCATTACAAAAAAATTGGTCCAACTCAGAAACCTTCGTGGGCTCACACGACAAGTTTGCTATAGATTATCACATGATCAAATGCATAGTTTAGGATTCTATATAGAATATACAGACAGACATTCATTTTTATATATAAAGATGATAACATTTTTCACACAAAACTTACACAAATTTTATATGAATTAATTAAATTTATTTAATGAATGATTTAAAATATTTTTTTATAAACATATAAAAAAAAGTAAAATTTATATGCAGATAATTAAAATCATGAGATCTGTTATCAAACTCTACTGTCAGACACAATTTTAAAATGAATTACTTGAACTAAAATAATTTTACTTATTTATTTTTTTCATTTGCATTTTGCCAATGTTAAAGATATCGTCTTCTTTTGCATATTTCATCAGACATAGCACTTTTAATATTTTATATTCCATTTTAAAAGAAAAATTTACCACTAAAGTAGTATTCCAATATTCTCTTTTTTCTCTCCTTAGTTAAAATACATCGAGAAATATCAGGTTCGTAATTGTAATAATTTTTACACAAGCTCATGTCAGTGTAATCTTATTGCATAGTTACGTGTTGTCGAGGTTTACCTTGCTCTTGGAGCTTCTTCAGTGCAATAGCCGGCCGTGGCGGAGCCGGTTCGGTATTGAAACGAGTCGCCCCACAGGCACTAGGAATGTGGATGGTTTCTAAATAAATTAATTTCATGTGCTTATTATAGGTTTTACTGGCCCAATTACTTCTAGCTCTGTAAATGTGGTATAGCTAAGTTTTGAGTTATTGAATTAAGAATTAAATTAAATCAACTTCACGCTTTATCCCGCATGCAGCAGGGTAGGCAGACGGAACCCAGTGTTAATATACTCTGTTCCTCACTTTCCGCCGATTTTTCTTAGACATTGCGTGTTAAGTGGCGAAACTCAAAGCCGGGCTTTCGCCTTGGTGCCAGAATGAAGAAATGAAAATATTCATAAATAATAATTCATCCCTTCGCGTGGGGATCGAACTCACAACCGACGCGTTACAGTCACACCCCTGTACCCTGCGCCACGATCCACGATCTAACAACAATAGTACGACTCTTATATAGATGATATTTTATATTTCATTAGCAAACTCTCCATAACGACAATAGTTACAAGGAAAGTGATTTGGAAGTATGTCAGTGGGTCCTGCCTTTCTCTTCTGCCTTGTATTAAAAAAATCTTTCTACATGAATTTGTGATCTAGATTACTATTTGTTTTGTAAACAATATGAAACTATTATACTACATATTGATTTCTTTCTAATACACAAAGCATATAAAATAGCACAAAGCATTTATATTATATCATACTCGTATATTCTTTAGAATCTAAATTTGAGTTTGAAATGTATAATATTAATTATAGCTACTGCCAGTCGTGGCCTTGACAGGTTGGGTTGTGGGTTCGATTCTAACTCGAGGAAATGAAATATATAATATTTTCATTTATTCGCTCTGGTGTCGAGGCAAAGCGCGGCGTTGAGTTCCGCCACTCAACAAACAATGTCTCCAGAATTCGGCGGCAAATGAGAAACGGAGTGTCTTAATACTGGTGCCCTCTGGCTACCTTGCTGTGTGCGGGACACAGTGTGAAGCAGAAAAAATAAAAAAAATACTACTATTATATTGTACATTTGAAAATATCCAGCATTTCACCATAACTACAAAAATTTTTTCAACACAAATTTAAAATGTAAACGAAAGCACTTCTATATATTAAATATAACAAAAAAAATACTTTCTTTTGCATAAGTAAGTAAAAGATGCAGACGGCCAAATTGTGAGTAATAGTGTACTTCAAGAAAGGATCTGCGTCAGTCATAAACTTAACAAATAAAATAAAAGGCAAATAATAATGAGCATACAGTCCGCAATACGAGGCTCTTGACCGATCAGAGTTCACTGGTCGAGCGAGTGTAGAGTCAACAGCTTAATTAACTGTTCCTCTCTCTGTTCTCTTTGGTAGCTTTCTTTTTGGTATAGAAAAACATTATAACAAGCAAAAACTACAACTGAACTCCGCTGATGGATGGATGATGTGTTTTTTTAAGGAAGTTGCTATCATTAGTCAACAAGTCACAAATGTTCTTCTTATCACATTATACGTTCTTCTATTAATAAATAATGTATACACATTTGAAAAAATTTTAACTAGTGGTATAAGTATCAATCAGAATATTAAGTTTTTCGCTTTCCGCCCGAATTCGAGAGATTGAGTGGAATATGTGTATATTGAAGATACACATCGAACCCACAACTACAGTCATATGTAGTCAACGTTAAAAGAATATTATAAGATTTAATTTATAAAAACTTATGATTTTTATAATATTTTAATTAGTGAAACCGTCCGTTCTAATATACTATATTATTTAATTGCAATGTATATTAATAATATTGTAAGTTTACCACTACAACAATTGAAAGTGTCTGTAAGAAAATACTAACAAGTAAAGCTTATTACACTGTTCAAGAATATTTAGACGATAAATATATATGGAATTAATGTCTATTGAATGTAATGCAGGATAGCTGTCAGTTAATGTAATAATTAAATTATACCATTGACTTTGAAAACAGCACTGTTGAGTTTCTTGCCGGCTCTTCACAGCAGAACTGCCTTCCGAGCCGAGGATAGCTTTTTTTTTATATGCTCATTCGACGATTCAAAAGTGCTTAAAAGAGTCTATTTGAATAAAAAATATTTTAAATTTAAATATAACATTTTATTTTGTTTTATCTTCTCTGTTGTCAGACTGACATCAGAGAAGATTGAAATTTTATTTATAACTAAATTTTGTAAATTTTCCGGTTTAAAATACGATCATTACTAAGTGGTAAAAATATTTTTTAAGCATGCACTGTCCATCAGGAAACTGGTAAGGTACTTTCGAAACCAAATGTGATTCTTAAGTCTAATACAATGTAATTTTACTTAAAATTTTGACAAAATATTTTTTCTACTTGCAATTGCCTCTCTTAATTATTAACGCAACTGTGACATCGTCTGACAAATTTATGTTGTTACTTGCTTTGTATATGCGTTAAGTGCGTAGGTTTTTTTTAAATAAGAGGCTAAACATGGCAGAAGAAAATTTTAATGACATATCTTATTTTTACTTTATTAAATTCTGGTTTTATAATGCGACAATTTACTTTTTCATTTTAACGTTCTTTTTTATCTAGATAAAACAGTATTTAATGCTTCATCAGTATAAATTTATTCATTGAAATTATTATAAGATTTATTAGTACTACTTCAAAGTTTAATAATAATAATTAATATTTAATCATAGAATCACACATCAACATCTAATTTTAATAATTCGAAATGCTATGAGTAGTTCTACAAATTAATATTTAATTATTTTTTTATCTTTGAATATTTTTTAACTTTAAAAATATATATTTTTTAAACCATACTAATTTTTATTTTTGCCTTTTACAAATGAACTTTTTTTTAAGGATTTTTTATTATTCAGAAGGATGACATTGTATGGCATTGCTTTACAATAACCTAAATAAAAATCCATTTCTAACCTTGCAATAAGGCAGCTTATCAATTATAAGCTCCTTGATGTGCATCTCTACAATAAATAATTGTACAATTGAACAATAATAAATAAAAGGTTAACGATTGTTCTATTAGTTGTTTAATTTTTGTGAGAGATGCATTAGATTAAGGTATTTCATTGGTCAGTATTGTATTAAATAAATAATCACCTGAATATATTTACAAAAATGTAAAAAAATATATGTATAATATATACGTAACGTACGTAAGGTTTAAAAATATAACATAATTATATCTTACAAGTTATCGTATTAGATGTTTAATTTTATTATTTTTGTTATAAAGTTATTACATAAACGCAAATACATAGACAAACTTAAACGCAAAGGAGAATGAAACTTTTGGGCCGTCACGTAAAGAATTGAGATGAGATCTAAAAAATTACAATTTTTTTTATTTTTAGAATAGCAAATAATAAATTAATTGACATTCTGGAAGTGGAGAAAAATGAAAAAAATAAGATTTACATCCTTAATCGATTAAAATCAATCATATTTTAAATCATAGATGTGACAGCTGATTGACAATCACACCTTGTCTAATGATTTTTTGCATTTTTGCTTCTGTTTGTCATCGTAAAATCAGGTCATAAAATAAAAAACATAAAAAAAAACATTTGCTTCTGTCATTACGTTCGTGTCATAACGCATCGACATTTTGAATGTTTTCCCGTTTGTTTGATATTTTCAACGACTACTGTTTTGTTTTTCTCGGATTTTGACTCTGCCTACTTTGTACGACCCTCGCTTCCTCACTGGACT
>JAATLQ010000246.1:0-14525 GCA_013421005.1 Heliconius erato x Heliconius himera
ACCGATGAGTTAGGATTTTATTGTAAGTATCGATAAGTTGTGTTTTTATTTCAAAAATTCAATTGAAGATTCTCATGGGTACGAAAATGCGACCTAAAGTTTTAGTAAATTTCTCATTAAAAATCTTCATTGCGTTGCAAACATATATTATAGGTATATCAAAACACGAACATAATTCAGTGTGTTAATTAAATAATTTTGTGGTTTAAGCGGGCGAAGCCGCGAGCGGGTCGCTAGTAATAAATAAAAGATAAAAAAATCTGCTTCACGTTGTATCCCGCACACAGTAGGATAGGCAGATGGAACCTAGTGCTTAGACACTCCATTTCCGCCGTCCCATAGCGTGCCGTTGCATGTTAAGTTGTGGGACGCAACGCCGGGCTTTTGTCTTGGTATTATGGAGAGAGATGCAAATATTAACAAATAATAATTATTGAGGCCAGTCGTGGCGCAGCGGCACAGAGTGTGACTGCAAAACCGACTGGTTGTGGGTTCGATCCCCACTCGAGGAGATGAAATATTTACTTAAATTTATATTTCCATTTCTTCGCTCTGGTGTCGAGACTAAGCGCGGCGTTGAGTTTTGCCACTCAACACGCAATGCCTCCAGAATTCGGCAGAAAGTGGGGAACGGAGTGTCTTAATACTAGGTTCCCTCTGCCTACCCTGCTGTGTGTGGGATACAGCGTGAAGCTGATTATAATTATTATTCCCTCGAGTAGGGATTGAACCCACTTCAGTCAGATCAGAACAGTCTTCTAATTATACATAAAATATAAAAAAAGCCCACTCGGGTGGTATAGCCGTCGGCGCTGATGAAGCGTGTCAGTCTGCCGGCGACACGACATAAAGTGATTAATACACTGTCAGCGCGATATCCCCGAATTTCCCTCTAAATTACAAGCCACGCCCTACGCATATATCATGCAAAAATGTTGATTTACTGCCTGCATACGATAACGCGGCTACTACGAGAGTTCTATGTTTCTGTAATGTATAGGTCGGAAAATGTCAAAATAGATAATTTTTAAAATTATATCGTTATATTTTTTTTTAGGTCATTCGAGAACAATTTTTTTTTTCTTAGACAGAAAGAACATAATAGTTGTCTCTAGTCTAGTTGTCTGTTGTCTAACTTAAAGAATCTCCGTTCTCATTAAAATACTTCCACTTCTCCTTTATTCCGAACTATCAAGAATTTGCGTGTGAATTGGCGGCACTAAACGCCACGCTTTGAATCGTGCCAGAGCGGGGAAATGCAAATATTAAATATTTTATTTCCCCGAGTATCGAACCCACAAACAGCTCCCTCAGAACGATGGCCTTCAAAAATATATTAATGTTTTCTCTGAATGTTCCAAAAACAAATATACCTACACTAAGCATACAAATCAAGTCGAACAAACAGAAGAAAACACGTAAATTTGTGGTAATATCCACATTAAGGGAAGGCTCGTTACAGCCCCTACCTACCTATCATTCTGGGAAACTTTGTGAATAGGGGGTCGATTAAGACAATCGCTAATAAAATAAAGCTTATCGCGGAACTTGGTAATATGTTGTTAATGTTCCTTTTGATAGAGTAGTTTTGGATTTCTTTGAAATGTAATAATGTGTGATAGAGGCAATCGGCATAGTTCAGATTTAGGCAGAATATATAATTGAGATGGATATCACGGGTTCAATTTTGAGTAAGGATTTTTTTGTAACTTTACTTTTATCTCAAGCTCAAAGGTAGCCTGAGAGAACGGAACGCTGAACGCTACAGTCTGCTTATTTATTAATAGATCTAGTTTTTTTTACATTTTTAAAGTGTATTAGAAAAGAAAAATATTTTTTTAAAAACACGTATAACTTTTTTAACGTAAACGTACGTTCCCTGAATTATGTACCACAGCGCTTGGACAGTTTCAAAGAAGCGCTGGTTCAAATCTTCTTCTAAACAAATGTAGGTCTACTTCTATTAATTAAATTAAATCAGCTTTCCGAAGTGTTCCGTACACAGCAGGGTAGGCAGTGGGAACCTAGTGTTAAGATACTCCATTCCCCACTTTGTTTCATCAAAATCAGTTCATTGAAAAAGTTATCGTTATTTTAAAGAACTCAATGCATTTTGTTTTCCCTGCGAATGTTTTATAGCAATCAGGCAAAAATGCCTAAAAACAGCCTTTCTACGTGTACTCTGTAATAACTACATATTTACCAATTGTACATTTAGCTAATAATATAAGTCAGCTTCACGCTGTATCCCGCACACAGCAGGGTAGGCAGACTAGAGGGAATCTAGTGTTAAGACACTCCGTTCCCCACTAATAATCCCCATAATATAAGTATGTAACTAATTTAAAAACTGTACAGGAGGTAATATGCAGTCATTACAGTTATTTCACAAAGAAAATTATGAATCCTTCAAATCAATAATTTAACATTTAAGGCTGTTTCTGAAAGAGTAAACTAAATTATTCACTGACATCAGCACATTTAACATGAGACATACATAACATAGGTAAAAAGAACGTAATGTTAGAAAAATATATGCGTATAAGAAATAATTAGCTTCATGTATTTTAATTCAAACCAATCAAAATTCCTTATAGAAATTACGATAATATAGTAAAGAAATCATATTAGAAGTCATTATAGTTGTCAGTCAATTCTGTTTATTAGATCAATAATCATGTAGTTTAAGCGGGCGAAGACGCGGGCGGACCGCTAGTTTTAAATAAATATTTAATATCTTCGAGTGGGGATTGAACTCACAGTCACATTTTGTACTCTTGCGTCAAGACTGGCCTCAATTTTAATAATATGCCTCCTTATATTAATAGATATCCCATCAAAAACATAAATGTAAAATGAGAGCCAAGTTCAGTAATATGATATATGCCATGGTTGTTGACTTCAGCGATAAAAGAAGTGAGATGTAAATGTGTGCCAAGTTCAATGGTCAGTCCTGAAAATTATTTTTAACAATACAAAACATTTTATAACACCTTAAGTGTCCTATCTTCTTACATGTTAGGAGACTATATTTATGTGTGAGATCTGACTTGGCTAGTTTTCAAATGAATTTACGAAAGCATTGATATAAATGAATGTATTCATGATATACAAGCCTACTATAAATTCATCAATCAATTACTTAATTAAAAAACGCTATTGTTCGTAATTTCGCATTAACCATTTCCATGTTTTACTGTAGGTATAGAGGCACTAACGTGTGACTGTAACGCGGCGATTGTGGGTTCGACCCCCACTCCAGGGAATAAACTATTATTTATTAATATTTTAATTTCTTCGCTCTAGCACCAAGAGTGGGGAACGGAGAGTCTCACTGGGCAACATATGGCTACCATGCTAACCCCTATATGCAATTGCATGGAATAGGCAGCTCCTATAGGAAAGCATTGGAATAATTCGGTGTAAGGTACTTGCGTCACCCACTATTAATTCTATTGTATGATTCATTGTTCAATATGCCTTGCAAAAAGTATAAACGATAAGTTTATTAAGTGTTGATGGTTCAAAGCACCGAGATAAAGGTATATCTAAATTGATATGATCCCATGGTCGACTTTTTTCTCTGCCGTTTCCACAAGTGTTCCTAAAACCAGTAAAATCATGAAACCCAGGTCAACAAAAAACAATTAAGAAATAAGCGCCTTCGTACAATACAATATATCTAATATAATTAAGTATTTACTTTTTTTTATTATGGTCAATAATATTATGTTTTATTACTTTTACGATTATATTTAATTATGTATGAAAATATATTATATTTGTCTTTTAATCTCGAGTGTATTTTTTATTTTGTTGATTAAATGACAGTTGTCAGATTAAAAATGATTTAATGTACGCTGCGTTTAGAAATCAGATATTTTTATTATTATTTTTTTCTAATTTTATTATTTCGTTTAAGTATTTTTTATTTTCTCTTTTTTCTCTTATTTTTTTTTATAAACAATTATTAAAATTTTTACTGTTGTTAACAATTACTTTACAATTACTGCTTTTAAGATAACTGGTAGGCTGTCAGTATATCGAATTAAAAATAATATCAGCTTTACGCTGTATCCCGCACACAGCAGAGTAGACACCACCACCGAATTCTAGAGGCATTGCGTGTTGAGTGGCGGAGCTCTACGCCGCGCTTTGTCTTGATGGAAATATAAAATTATATATTTTTTTGGTTTTTTTTTCAGCTTCACGATGTATCCCGCGCAGACCAGGGTAGGCAGAGGAAATGTAGTGTTAAGACACCCCGTTCCCCACTTTCCGCCGATTTCTAGAGGCCTTGTGTGTTGAGTGGCGGAACTTAACGCCGCGCCTTGCTTCGATACCAGAGCAAAGAATTGGAAAAATAAATTTAAATAATAAAATTATTTAATTTTCATCTCCTTGAGTATGTATCGACCTCACAACCATTCGGTTTTACAGTCACACTTTGTGATAAATTTTATATATATTTCTATTTTTTATCATTATAATTATTATTTATATTTATTTTTTGTGTATTATTTATAGTTGTTTTGTTTTTTTTTTGTTTTTTGTAGTGACTGTTTTTAGGGTTCCGTACCTCGAAGGCAATAAAACAGAACCCTTATAGGATCACTTTGTAGTTTGTCAGTCCGTTCGTCTGTCTCTTTTTATCTAAAACGTGTGGAGATTTCAATCTGAAATTTTATCTAATATTTCAGGTCTACGAGGTCAGTCGTGGCGCAGCGGCACAAAAAGTGACTGTAAAATCGACTGGTTGCGGGTTCGACCCCACTCGAGGAAAATAAATATTTATTTACATTTATAATTTCATTTCTTCGCTCTGGTGTCGAGGCAAAGCGCGGCATTGAGTTCCGCCACTCAACACGCAATGCCTCCAAAAGTCGGCGGAAATTGGAGAACGGAGTGTGTTAACACTAGGTTTCCTCTGCCTACCCTGCTGTGTGCGGGATACAGCGTGAAGCTGAGTCAGGTCTACTGTTCCTTGGAGCTATGAAAAAATCAAATTTCTAAGCTAATGCAATCCAAAGATACGTTTATACCGCAAATTTTTAAATCTCGCAAGGGAATCAAAACCTACAGGATACTTATCGTGAACTCATACACTTGAAATTTATCACACAATGTTTATGCCGTGTGATTCCGGCCTAGAATAGGATCATCCTGGTACTGGTGGTGTCGTAAGAGGCGATTAAAGTACGTGTGGTCACGTCGCTAGCAATGGCAAGACGCATGGACAGACTCGACCGGATCATTACCACCACCAGCATTTAGAACCGGCGTTAAATACTAGCTTTGTGCCACTACGTTTTGCATCAGGTAATGCTGGGCTCCGGCGCCCAACTAACCTTAAAGGCTGGCAACGCACCTGTAACTCCTCTGGTGTTACACGGGGTCGTGGGCAGTGGTAGTCACTTACCATCAGGTGACCCGAACGCTCGTTTGCCTTGTCCTTTTCCATAAAATAACGCAACAACGTCTTATAGAACAAATAAAGGAAAAATTGCTAATTCTGTAAATTTTTATTTTCATCATTTAATAAAAATATTTTTAATAATTTATAAGTTACAACAACAATCCTTTTAGGTGTGTTTTACAGGCTCCTATCCTTTATTCGAGTAAAGCTCAGTCGTTTAGATATTAACTTTTATAAGTTATGAACTTCCACTACTGACGTCCGCTAAATACTGTAATAATAACTTAATACCAAAAATCAAATACATTAAACAACTATGCAAGTACTCTTAATATAATAAGTACTAAAACATATGTTTGAATTACTAAATAATAAAGGATGTTAATCCATTAATTATATTTTTATGTGAAGTCCTTGAAATCCACATTATGACAGGCTGTCTCAGGACATAAATTACAGTAATTTTCTGCTACAATTGGAGAAATATTTCTTATACAGACAGTTAGTCAACAAATAAAATATTTACTAACGCCTGACATTAAAATAAAGCAACATATAAATAATGCATTGTTCTTATTTAAATGTCAAGCGTTAAACCTAAAAACCATTTGTCATCAACTTTGATTGCTATTCTTACATTACAGGCGCTATAAGTAAATGTTCCTAATAGAATCTATTTATTGAATAATTATAAGAAAATGATAAAAAATTACTAGTTTCGGAGTTTTTCCTTTATATACACCCAATTACTTAACTGGATGCCAAATTTCACCGTTCTAGGTAATCGAGAACTTGGTTAGAATTAAGGTCTATAGGTCATTCAACCCCCTGTTAAAATTAACGATTTTCGGACTTCATTATCTAAATAATCGTTTGAGCTGTGTTTATGAAATTTGATGCACGTATACAAGTAGCGGGTCTAAATTTTTAAGCTAAATTTGACAGGTTTAGGTGGAATAGTTTTTGAGTTATGAAGGGGTAAAAAGTGGCTTCAAATGGTTCGTGTAAAATTACCCTCGGTGCCGCTCGCCAGTTCTGTTTTACTGAACTTGGCCACGCGCGACCGCGCGTAATGACTTCTTAAATATAAAAACTTTTTTTTCATAATTGAAAAATAGTTGTTAGACCTATATAAATAGATCTAAGAGAGCCTAGGACATATATAAATAGATCTAAGAGATAGAGGTTCGAGTTCCATTATGTTAAAATATTTAAAAACAAATGTCCCTGCAGTATGGAATAATACTTAAAAAAATGATAAAGTACAATAATACTAATGGAAAGTCAGACAGATAAGTAAGATAATTTATTTTACTCTATTACCAGAGCTTTTGAGGTCGTCGTGGCGCAGCGGTATAAGGGTGTGACTGTTCCGCGAACTGTTGTGGGTTCGATCCTGACTGGAGAAAATTATAGATTATTTATTATTATTTTCATTTGCTTAGGTAACATTCTAGCGTTTAGTTCCGCCACTCAACACGCCATGCCTCGAAAAATTCGAAAAGTAGAGAACGGAGTGTCTTAATACTATTTTCCCTCTGCCTAACCTGCTGTATGCGGGATACAGTGTAAAGCTGATTTACATTTGAGTTTTTTTTATACATCTTATGCGAAATTCTTCTGAATTCGGAATTTATACATCTTCTTCGGAAGATTGCGGTTTCTAAATAAATAATATATTAGAAAGAAAAAAAGGAAAAAATGCTTGATAGATGTCGTGATTGTGAGTTCGAACTTTCCTATTATATACTCATATCTCATACTTAATCAGTTAGATAAAATGCGATAGTCTCTGCGCTACTCAAAAAAAATGATTTTGTTTGATAGGTTATTGTAAAATAAAATATTCCACGATTAATTGATCAACAAAACAATAAATCTCTTATGAAATCCGTTCACATCTCTAATAATACTGTTATCTCAGGGGTGGTATGAATTAAAATTCTTGAAGCGTGTTTTGTCCCAATTCCGTCGTCGGGTGGAATCGAAAAATATTCAGCGTCAAGATTGATCGCACCCTGTGACAGCTCTGAATCTCATCTTTTAAGGGCATACTGTTAAATTGAAAAATTCCAATATTTTCAACTGTGAAATGTAAAATTAGAGCAGTTTTATTAGTGTTTCGGGGTATGCGGTTGTAAACGCTGTTTCTGCTCTGATAGCAAGAAACAGAGAATGGCGAATTGTAAGGTTCTTTCTGCCTTTGTCTTCTACCAGATTAGGAAAACGAAGATAATCTCTTTCCTAGTAGACAAATCGAATAGCCTTAATGCGTCACGTTGACACCTTTAAACAAAAATAAGAGTAGAAATTAATTTATTGTTGACACCAACATAAAGTACTAGCATACTAGGATCCGCCACATGCTATGCATGGCGGTTGCATCTGAATATGTTGCGCAATGTAATTAAAAAAAAAACTAAGAGGTACTTAAAATCAAATGTCTCTTTAAAACTGACATATTTAAAAATACAAAAATGAGCAAATAAATAAAAAATATCGAACAACTTAAAAATTTTTTGTACTATGAGAAACTTTAAAAAAGTTTTCTATAATGTTGAATATTGCACGAGTAACGCAATCACGCTCATTCGTTTGAGTGCCACGAATTATCAATAAATTTGGATTTTTTTTAGCTCTCTTAACTAACACTGCCAATTTCGGACCTTAAGCTAACGCCGGACTTGCTGTCACCACTATTTCTTCATCATCCTCACCAGCTGTTATAGAAGCGCCAACATCAGTGTGACGTAGTAGTTAGATACGTCTTCAGCAATGCTAGAACAGAAGCTAGAGCACATCCACAGACGAAACGCAGAAGTGCTCTAGCAAAAGCTAGAACACATGCACAGACTCACTTATGGAAGTCGACAACTTTACGTTTCCAACATTCCGCCTAAATTTGAGATTTTGCATTTTGACACTAAAGTAAGATTAAGTAAGACCGGAGTAAGAATAGAATATACAATCGTCATGTATATAGTCACACGCCGTGCCGTTGCGCTATACCGGCCTTAAGTACAACTACTAATAAGAAAGCTTTATCTCTAATTAGGATATATGTAAACGTACATATTAATTAGAGATATAGCTATTTAGAAATGACAACAAGTATTAACTGAGTATACTAGGCTCTTGATTGAGCGTTTGTCGTCGTTATATTATTCAATCACGACAGTGCATAATGAGATTTGCGTTTCATATGTAATATTAGCTTATTAGTTTAATGAATTCGATGACTAAGCTAGAGTTCATGAATATTTTGTAACGGATTAAACATTAAGATTATATTTTGAGAGTATTTTTCTTAGACCTTTTTTAAGTAAATTGCTTTCTAAAAGAAGATACTTGGGTAACTTTAATAAAATTACATTTTTAGTGGGGGAACCTGAAAACAAGCTTTTTTATCAGATGGATGAAGCTGGAGTCCAAAGAAAAATAAATCACTAATTTTAAAGGTTCTAGTTAGGATATCAGGATGAACTTTTCATATTATTTATTGCATTGTCATCGGTCCTTGATAAAGTATACAAAGTTTCAAATTAATCCGACGCTTCAAAGTCGGTCAAAATTACGTTCAAAGTTTCCATCCAGTTCAATTACAGAGATACATACACACTAAGCTAATAAAAGCGTGTTTAAAGTTTGAATTAAATTGCTGTAATATTTTTATAGCAAAATTTTTTAAATCATATATTTGCTAATTTATATTTGATATACTCGTACATACATATATTAATATTATAAAGCTTAAGAGATTGATTGTTTGAGATTTGTTTGACGCGATAATCAGAGAAACTACTGGTTCGGATAAAAAAAAGTGCCTTCTATCCAAGTAAACTCAGACATTAAGAACAGTTCAGTTGTTACACACAGTTCTTAGTTATTTCTATTAGCCCACGTGAGCGAGGCCGCAGCTCAAAGTTACTATACTATTTTCTAATACAATCAGTATATAACTCCACAGAATTCATAGTTGAAATACGTTATTTTATAGACAGATTTTTTAAAGCGGAAATAGGTTAAGTGCGCACGTTTAATTATGCACGAAAATTGTGATGCAAGCGAGAATAGCCTTCGTAATTTTTAGAATGAATTTCTGAATTATATAAAAAAATATTATTAAAATAAATAAAAACAAATTTTAGTGGCGTTGAGTTCCGCCACTCACCATAGAATACCTCAAGAATTCGGCGGAAAATGGGGAGCGAAACTGTCTGAACGGGGATGTCTGAACACTAGGTTCCCAGGTTCCCTCTGCTTACCCTGCTATACGGAATACAGTGTGAAGCTAAAGAAAAAAATATTCCACCCATTCATCAGCCTTTTGAAGTCCACTACTGAACACAATATATGTTTCCTAATTTCCGCCCTTACAGTTCGGTCTTGCGCCGTATCAATCCAGCGGCAACTAAATTTATCTCTTTAAAGGTATAATAAGACAGTAACAATATTTTGTCTGTACATTTAGTAACTTTGACTGAAATGGATAGAGGGACATTTAAAAAGAATAATAATTTTTTGAATTTCTTGTCTGTCTGCCTGTTTGTCTATTTGTATGTATGGCCACGCTAATCTCCGAAAGTACTGAACCGATTTACTTAAAAGTTTGCCCATTACCAATTGTTTTGTTTTAACTCAACTTAATATTTTGAACCCTCAAAAAAATTAAAACAGAAAATAGTAAACTTTTCGAATTGTAGCTTAGTTAGTAACTTCTTCTCGAATTTGGGCGGATAGCACGACGTCGAATTCCGATATTCTATTGAGTTATATATAGAAAACCAAGTTAGTCTAGGTTTTCAAAATAAATTGTATTCTATATATACGGATCGTAGATGTTCAGTCTGCGTGCGTCGATCTTGACAAATGGCGTTTTATATTACAACGATAATTTAATTATTTAATTTGTTTGAAAAAAAAACACTTTTTGATTTTAGGTATTTAGAGTAGTGTTTTTTGAAATACAAGCTTAGCTTAACCTTTATTCTTTCATCACTTAATCGTTCGATGTGCCGGTGATAATGAAGATTCTCACTGTGCCATTCTCGCCATTCTTCATTGCGGATTCGAACAACTAAGCTGACTCAGAATATCTTACGAAAAGATCGCATTTCCACGGCATT
The DNA here is from genome assembly GCA_013421005.1 of Heliconius erato x Heliconius himera. NCBI lineage: Eukaryota > Metazoa > Arthropoda > Insecta > Lepidoptera > Nymphalidae > Heliconius > Heliconius erato x Heliconius himera. The sequence goes on from JAATLQ010000246.1 coordinate 10,543, forward strand.
CATGTTTCTTTCATTCTTCTTCCATAATACATCACTGCACTCTTCCAGGTCTAAAGCCTCCTTGAACCTCCTACAACAGTCTTTTAGATCTCTCTTGCATTCTTCTCGCTAATATCTTAGCATAAACTTTACTACCCAAGCTAATCAAACTGATTGACCTATAGTTTGCGTAGTCTATCTGTGCAACTTTGCCTTTATACAAAGGCACGATGACTGCACCTCGCCAATTATCTGGGACATCCCCTTATTTCCAGCATAAATTGCACATAAATTGCACATACAAAAACTAGAATAAGTCCAAGACGCGTGGCCCACCATATTGAATCATCTCAGCAGTAACTCCATCGGATCTCGCTGCCTTACCACATTTCAAATTTCGTGTTGCACTCTCAATTACTTTTATAATGATTTCGCCATCAGATACATTCTCTCAGTGTTTCGCTGTTACTTGAGTCTGAAGATTCATAAATCTCCTTGTCGAATTCCGCCCATCGTTGCAAAATGTGTGTATGTTCTATTCGAAAGTACCCCTTTCATAGGACAGGTTTGTGAGCAACCTCGAGAAATATTAAGTTATTTGTCGCCAAAAAAGCTTCGTGTTTTCCCTGAAGTTGTTCGTTAGCCTTCATCTCTTTCGTTCTCTGCCTTTTCACTTCCAAGCATTACTGAGATAAAGGCCCTTGACACACAGACAGACAGACGAACGGACAACAAAGTCAAAGATCTTATAAGGGTTTCTTTATTTCTTAAAAAGTACGGAACCCTTAAAATCGAATTCATCACCTCAATATTCAAATGTAATAAATGCATTAATTGAATTGGTTAACAAAAAAACTTCGGTAACTCAAACAAAAACAATCAAAAAGAACAATAAAATGGAGTGTCGCTACTTCCGCGTCAAGTGTTCTATGATTGCTGATTCCCAGATCTGCATTCTTGAAGGGTACTTGAAGTTTTCAATGTTTCATAATTGGTACCTATGGATAAGGGCTCAAAGGCTATACTTTTTATATACTAGTATTCACTCGCACTTCGCTTGTGAATTACACAATTTAGGCTATTTGATTATAACAAAATATGTTTTTACGCTTACCCGCATATTATAATTTTTGTATGGTGAAATAAATTTATGGACATAGATCAAACAATCTTCGATTGTTCCATATATCTATCTAATCTAGAGATTGGATAGATATATGGAACAATCGAAGATTGACGTAGGAGATAGATTATTAATATTGGGCGTTAATAGATCACCATACTCAAATAAGATACCATCCCAACAATACCACATATTTAAATAGGCTATTTAACCCGCGTTCATCGCAACCGGGTAAAAAATACCACAGAGGTAACAAAAACATATATATCTATTTCTCTACATAATTTAGAGATTTGTCGCTTTGGGTACCTTTCTGCTTAGAAACAAGAGAGGTGCTTCCCAGGTGGCTGACAGTTGGCATCACCCCCTTGAACGCAGTAGACCTGTAAAGTAAGAATGGGTCAAAATTACGCGGTAGCGATTGTTTATGTAAAATTTTTTTGACATTTTTTTTTTGTTTTATCAGTTCACTACCATGAATTTCTCAAGAAGATAGTCACAATGCAATAACATAAGAAAAATCAGAAAAAAAGGATCAGGATGAGATCAGTATCCACGACAGCGATGCTGAGCAGAAAGCAGATTACAATAGCGTTCCTGAGATTCCTCTGTATTTTGAAGATGAGAAAGTGCTAACATTACATGTGCAATTGGGTAAAGACTATTTAGATAATGAGAATATTTTACAGATTTCTTAAAATCAGGAGTATCAATGCCTACGTTTTATCAAAGGTTTATCAAAGGCACACTCGGTCGGTTAGATTGGCCCAACGAAGAACGAGTTAAAAGAATTGGCGAAATGCTTAGTTATGACTATACAAAAATGTATTTAGAGTTTACACAAAACAACGAAGACTATATGCTAGGTTCAAGAAAATGTACCAAAAACATACAACACGTAATTGTAGCAGTTGTGTTGAAGGATAATTAATTCGTAACATAAATATTTATGACTTTTTTATAGTGATTTTTGATCTTCATTTTTCACATTTTTTTACCGTAAAAGTTTTTTGTATTTTGCTAGTTTATAGCAGTATATTATGTTATTTCAGTTTGCTTGTTCCTAAAGCAAAAATAATACTAATTTTGAAGTTTTTAACAATATAAAGAAGTTGACCAAAAAGGTTGAAAAGTTGATAAATATTATGTTTTATTATTAATTTTACTATTTATATATAGATTATGGTACAAACAAAAATAACATAATAAAAAAAATATTTTAATATTCATGTTTTTAACATAGGAAGATTGTGGTATTTTTACCCAATATTTTTTAGAGAATGTGGTATTTTTACCCAATAGCGACCGGTTGTGTATGAAAGTACCTAGCGACGAACCCCGGTTAGAAAAGTATCTTCATGGCTTTTGCCGCATTCTGGTTCTGCCTACCTTGCAAAAGGTAAAGTTAAGAAGAATTTACAATTTTTTGAGACCTTGCATGTTGAGTAGAACACGTCGCTTCTTCTTTAACGTAATAATTACGTAAGCTTATTATAATTTTAAATAACTTATTATAATTTTAACTTTAAAATTAAAAAATAACTTAACAATTATTATAGAATTAATATTACAGGTCCTCAGAAAAACAAAGAAGGCCATCAACAAATCGAAGACTCAATTATAAACGAACATCGTTCTCATTAACGTTTTATTCTCTTATCGTGACATCAATCCAATCTTTTGTTGTAGACTCTCTGATATTGATAATGAAATGTTTATTATACATTGTTACGTAGCGTTGAGAGTGTGCAGCTAGTTATGGTGGTAGTAGGTTTACGTTTGTTAAGAAACTATAAGCTATTTACGCCAGTTTAAAATTTACCAAGACTTATATCTATACCTACATATATGTAAAGTTTCAGCCATTTCAAAAAAACAGTTATTTATAACAATTTTGTCTAACAATATTCTTTAAAATGGCTTAACTTTTTTTATTTATAAACCGATTGAAATAAGACAAATACAATATGTCAAGGGAAGTTTGCCAAAATACAATAGTGAAAACTGCTATAAACATTAGGAGCAAATATCGATTTTCATTGCATAAGTTACTAAAAATAATTAATTTTTCTTGTTGTAAATTTGCAATATTATATTCGTAGGCACTTGTAATTTATTAAGGTTTAGAGGTTTGGTAAAGGGTTAGAACTAGGGGTCGCAATATCGGACCATTCAAGCAAAACCGGGATTTTCGATATCGACTTTAGAAAAATCCCGGGATCCCGGTTTTTTCGATATTTTCGATATTTTAGTTTTTTTGTACCAAAATTAGTAATTTTTCAAGTCTCTTCTTAATTTTAGAGTTAAGTTAGGGGGGTATTTTTAGGGAAGTAGTAAATTAAATTATATTTAATCAATAAAATAATTTTTAATTATAATAAACAGTTTAATAATAAATCACTTTAGTAATAATATTTATCAAATATACTATAAAAAAATATATAATAATTTGCTACGAAAAATATCTTTTAGGCTTATTATTTAACAACATATATTATGCAGCGTTTTTGCAGTGATGGGCGGAATTTTACAAGGATGTATGAATGTGATGACGCCTCAGACTCAAGTAACAGTAAAACGCTGAGTCTTGATGTAGCTGATGGCGGAATCAGTGTAAAAGAAGTTGAGAGTGCAATACGAACTCTGAAATGGGGTAAGTCAGCGGGAGCAGATGGAGTTACTGCCGAGATGAACAAATATGGTGGGCCACGCGTCTTGGACTTGTTCTGGTTTTTGTGCAATTTATGCTGGAAATCAGGGGAGGTCCTAGACGATTGGCGAGATGCGGTCATCGTGCCTTTGTATAAAGGCAAAGGTTCACAGATAGACTGCGCAAGCCATAGGGCTATCAGATTAGCTTAGATAGTAAAGTTTATACTAA
>JAATLQ010000251.1:9705-74876 GCA_013421005.1 Heliconius erato x Heliconius himera
GGCGGGCGGCGCGAGGCTCGCCGCCGCCGCCGGGAGCCCGCGGAGACACTCCGGGCGCCGCACGACACTCTCAGGCGACGACCGCGCGGACGCGGCCCCGAGGCGGACTGGCGGCCCGAGTCGCCCCGCCCCCGCGCGCCCCCTCGCCGCCGCGCCCCGCCCAGCATCGATCCGCGCCGCCTGCACGCCCTGCACCCGCACGTAAACACGCCGCCCGCCCCGCGCCCCCCGCCCGCCCCCCGCCGCCGCGCCGCCGCGCTGCGTGCCCTCGTTAATCTTAAATCCATATCTGTGCGCCGCGGCGTCGGTCGCAGCGACCCGGACGGACCTCCGGAACCTTTCACCTTATTCCTAACTCAATTATTTTTCCTTCTTTTTTTTACTGTCGTGCTAAGAAATGAAATAGAAAAAAATGTAAGATGTACTATATAGTCTTTAGTAAGTTGCAACATAATCCAGCTTACGATTAAATGTAACAATGGAACGTATCTGAGATCGTTACCGCCGTTACCGCCGTGGCCGTCGTTACCGCACGCGTCAGTCAGCGGTGTTCCGTCTGCCGGAACCGCAAGGCTCGAGGGTAATTGGCCCCGGTAACGATCTCTAATCCGGGGGCATCGGACCCCAGTCTGCGCTTTGTGGTCAAACGACAATTTAACTCAAAGCGTACTGCAAAGCTTTATGCTAATTTAGAATGAAAATGCAATATGATTTATTCATTTCGTAGCCATATTTCTTATAATGGATAGATGATGTTTGATAATGCAAGATAAATAGAAAAATCTTATAAGAAAGTATAGAATAGAATAGTCGTATAAAAAAGTATAAAAAGAAAATAATAAAAGTTTATATTTCAAGTCAAAGATGTCACTAGTGAGTCATAGAACTACAGACTACGGCTATATATTTATATGTAATAGCATTATTCGTCTTACTTTCTTACTAGGCATGTAGATGGCGTTAGAAACAGAAATAAAAAAAATATAGTCGGTGAAGAATACTGAAATTTGAGGCCACCGAGGCTAGTCGTGGCACAGAGGCACAAGCGTTTAACGCAACAGGTTGCCGGTTTGATTTCCACTCTAGGAAATAATGTATTTCTTTTTATAAATCTTCACTCGTACTTCTCGTTCTGCGGGACACGTACACAAAAAAAGAATACTGGATAAACAGTGCAACCAGTTTATTAGAAAAATGAAACTTGAGTAATGCAATTGCGGGTTAGTGTGAATCTAAAAACAAATTAATGATTTTACTTAAAAATTATATAGTTTTTGATAAGTCAGTAATCATTTAATATTTATTCTACTATAAGTAAAATATATAATTTAAATCAAAATAACAAATTTTCCCAAAAAAAAAAATTATAATTTAATATACAGAGTTTCTAAGGCTGTCAACAGATTGACTATGCTGTGCGACATACAAATAGTAAAGTGAATAAGTTTTTATGACACTTTTAATAAAGGAAAAAGATCATCATGATCTTGCAAAGTTTAAGTTAAACGTGTGACTTTACTAGTTTACATGAGAAATACGGTATAAACGGTTTATAACGGTTTTGAATTTTTTTTTATAGAAAAATATTAATTATTATTTCAGTTATTAAATTGAGGCTAGTCGTGGCGCAAGGACTCAAGCGTATGACTGTAAATGCGACAGGTTATGGGTTCGATTCCCAATCAAGAAATTGATATTTTATATTTCCATGTCTTTTTCCGCCACTTGCAATGCCTCCAGAATTCAGCGGAAAGTGGGAAGCGGAGAGTCTTAACACAAAGCCCCCTCTGCCTACGCTACTTCATGCGGGATACAGCATGAAGTTAAAAAAAAAACAAAAGTTTCAAGTTTCCCTCAATAGATGGCATTATGCATTATCTTCAAATAAATACAACACATTGAGCATTTTTATTCGTATTAAGCGTATTTTATAATTCTACAATAATTATAACTTGATATATTTTTTGGTATTCAATAATAAATACATCACGAAGCTACAAATAATATTTTAAATATACGTTAAAAGATTTTTTGCTCTAAAAATGGATGTATTTTATTCGACATATTAAATGTCATAATCGGAATATTTTATTTACAATAAAATATGTATAAAGTATCATATAAAAAGTATTGTACCTACCTTAGCTACTTCAATTTATTTAATGCTTATTGAATTATTTATTTTTATTTGTTTTACCGTCTTAAAAGAAAAAAAACATTTTTACAAAAATGTATGCAAAGTAAATATTATGAACTATTTTTAAAATTGAAAAATTTACTTGGTTAACTTAATTAAATACTGTAAATTATATGATAGTTGTAAATTATATAAAACAATCAAAGAATTACTAAGAAAATAATTAAAAACCTAGGTATATTTTTATTCTACACTTCAAAGAAACATACTTCTTACATAGATAAAGAAAAATACTTCTTTATAAAACGTATAAAAATTTGAACGAAGCGGGATTTGAACCCGCGCCTATTGGAAAACGTCCAAGCGCTCTGATCACTAAACTATGCGTTCTCATCAAGCTATATCTTGAGAATTATCTTTGGGTAGCAGAAGTTTGTAAAAACCTCGCTACTGAGATGTCGTTGATAAATGCATGATTTTTTTTATCCCTTCGAGAGCGGGATTTTTCTACAAAACTGCATTTTATTTGAATAGTTAAGCGTTATTCAACACGCCTAACACGTATACACTGTAATAAAATAAGGAAAGTAAAAATATATTTTTACTATTAGGATTTATTTGTACCAACTTAGTGTTAAGTCATTCTGCCCCCATTAAGACACTAACGTTCCTCATTTTTTGCTGAACTCTTGAGGCATTGCGTATTCAGTTTTGAATGGCGGAACTCAACGCCACAATTTGCCTTGTTACCAGAGAAAAAAAGAAAATAAAAAATCAAATATTTAATTTCCCCAAATGGAAATGCAACTCACAACCGTCGCGTTTATAGTCGCACGTTTGTGCCCCTGCGCCAATACGTCCTTCGTCTTTTTCGATGTTATAAAATATTTAATCACGTAATAATCCATATCTAGTTAACAGTTCACACCCATGATGTTCTTTATCTTTTACCGAACGAAATGACCTGAAGATATAATTTTTATTGATGGGTACCACACACTCGGCTAATTTCAAATATTGTGCTATGCATAACGATTATTTCGTATTGTCCACAGACTATTAATAATGAATCAGTTAAGGAGAAAAATATTTAATTTCAAATATCTACAATATCAAAGTTTAAGTTAAATTTTTAAATCAAAATAATCTAATGCGCTCAGATTTATTATTAGAGAGCACAAAACTGCTTTAAGCAATATAAATTCAAATCGATCAAATACTCATGCGAACTTGAAACTATTTATCGTATCAAGTACCGAGTCATATGGTTACATCACTAGTTACTTCAGGAAGGCCAATGTCAAAACAGGCCTTTATTTTGTGATAACTTTAGTTTGTTTTCTATTGTTCATATATAATATAAATTATAGTAAAATAAAACTGAAAATAAATAATTAACACAGTTTATTTCATGAATATTTAAATAATTAATATATTTATAGGTCCATTTTTTTATGTATCACTGTTAAAATAACAATTAATTATTATTCAGATATAATACTGTCTCAACAGTTGTTATCTATTACAACTGTTATTTAAGCTTCTTTTTTCTAATTTCATGAAGTGTTTTATCAACAATTAAAGATTCAACTTTAAAATTGTGTTCATGTAAATTTTTTATAAGATATAAGGAAGCTATTATTATAACTATAGAAGTGATCCATGCCACTATATAATAATGGTCTAAGTTTCCGACTGGTACTTCCCAAATTAATTTATCGGTGACCTAGAAAAAAATCATTAGAGATGGTTACTAATATGAATGAAAAGTTTAAATAATTTATATCTAGTAGTGGATTATTTAAAATTACATTGAGTATGTCCTTTGAAATTAAACATTAATACTATATATAACTTTTTGCCTCATAAATTCCTTTTGCCTAGCCCCGATAGACAAACGGAATCTACAGTTAAGACACTCCATTGCCCAGGAACGGCCGAAATTTCGAGACATGTTGTTTGGGAGATCTTAAGGCTGCGCTTCGTCTACCAGAGCGAGAAATAATAATAAATTAAATATTTCCTTAAGTTGTAATAAAGTTATTTTTTATATATTTTATGAATAGAAGGCAGTAAAGTTTTAAGACACTACATTTTCTGGCATTGGAGATTTTTTTTACTTTCCTGCTGTATCAAGGTGGGCAGAAGAAACCTTCTTAATTTCCGTTGCCCACTCTCTGAATTCTGTTTTATCAGAGCAGTAAATGTAAACAATTTACATAGATACTATAATATTACAAATAAAATATTACCACAATAGCTGGTACAAGTTTCCATTTGCATAATTCTTTTGACATTTCTTTATTGCAAAATGTGTTTACATGTTTCTCAGGTGTATAGTCTTCACATTGAAATAAGTTGTCGTTGGGACATTTTAAATATAGTTTAGGTGGTGGTATTCTGTTATTGACCATTCTGAAATGAAAAATAATTATATTACAAGAAGTAAATGTGTAAGCTTTATTTTTCTTTTATTCTTAACCATGTATAAATAGATTTAGTTTTATACATTCAGTCTTAATAAACAACATTTTATGAGTATGTAAATGGGTATAAATTATAACATTTACATAAGGTATCTAACAAATAAAGGTAGATTTTTTTTTGCATCTTTAAACCAATTGCCACTTGCCTAAATAGACAAAATGATAAAACACATTTTTTTTATATCTTCTGCCCAAATTCAATTCTCCACAATACTCTAAACAGAGTGAGGAAATGTTGACAGTAATAGATATAATTACTCCCCCAATCCTACAGCATCATTATATTGTTTACCCATATTATCATTTCAAACAATGCAATTTTTCATTGTGAATAATTAAAAATATTTTAGGTAACTATCATGTAGAAAAAGGCAATCTAAATATCTGGATTCTGTTAGGTTTTAAATAATCAGAAATATGAGATAATGTGGTATTGTGGCCCCCGCAGGTATTGTGGACCCCTTTGATATTTGTTATTAAAAATCACATTATTCAGTGATTGTTAAAAATGGAACATTAATATGATAATATTAAAATAGTTTAAAAAATCTGAGAAGGTAGTGCATTCCCTTGTTTTATTACTAAGCAGTTTAAATCTGCACTAGTCAAAACTTCATAATGTGCTGCAATTATTTCAATAATTTTGTAAATATCAAGTAATATCATAAGCTTTAGAGAGTTCGACATTATGTTTAATTAACATGCTCTACAGGATTTTTAAGGTTAATATGTATATTATTTAATGTTTTATGTGTATTGAAGTTTGTTAATAGATTCCATGATATTGGGAATTTCGCCCCCTCATATGGGGGCCTTATTGTATACAGACATGGTGTTGGAATATTTTAGTTGTTACTACATGACAAGAAAAAAATTTTCTCCAGTTATCAATTGTGCAAATTTATCCTATCAGGAGAAAATCGGGAAAGTAGAAGCAGACTTGGACGCGGAGGTTGACGCGGTTATGGAAGCAGCCGAGATGATAGAGAGGATGTCGCCAGCAGTCGATACCAGAGACGTGATATCCAGATATCTGAATGTGATGAAAATTGCCATCCTCACCTGAGGACTTTGTGATAGGTATTAGAAAAGTGGATTCAGCGTCACATCTGGACGCTTATGGACTCAAACTGACTGTGCAGCTGAAATAAATGTGCAGTTTGTGTTTAATTAATTGATCTTGATCTCAAGTTGTTAAATTAGCATCTATTCAGAATATATATTTTTTTAAATATTCTGTTGTATTTTCTTTATTTTATAGTAAATCATTTATAGATAAATAAATATCAAAACCAGTGGTGTATTATTCAGATTTGTATTCCTTATACTTTTTATACATGACTCAAATACAAAATGGGGGGCCACATAACATGTAAGTAACATAACAAGTCTAAATAGTCAGATATAATTACATATAGGTAATAATACTTTACAAAAATAGAAAAATAAAACATTACTACCATGTGTCTGTAGGAAATAGTAAAAAAATATTAAGCACAAAGGTTGATGCTGTCATAGCACAGCAGCACAGTATCTGGCTGTATGCACGGTTGTGTCTCTGCCTTCCACTCATGTGAAATAAATTATTTAATTTTCAGTGTTTAGATCTGTCACTCATCACACAGTCTTGAATTGGCAAGAAAGTGTGGATCGGAGTATCTTAATATGGTTTTCTAAGCTTACCATACCATGTTGAATTCACAATATAGTGTAAAGCTAAAAAAATTAAATATAAAATCCAATCACCCTCCACCTCTTGCCGGTTCATGGTATCTTGCATGGACAGGTATAGAGAAACTTGATATACTATCCATAACTTTACTATATATTTGTAATACTATCGGACTACTATCCTTTGCATTAACTTCAATATCAACTGGTGTTATGAATATTGTTTTTATCTGAAATGTGTTAAAATATGGTTTATTCAAATATTCAATAAAACAACTACAACAAATAAAACATCTTAAATAAAACAACTAAAATGTTAATATAGTCAATACTAAAAGAAACTCCCATTTTTGGATAAGTAATTCTGCTAAGGGAAAAATTTTTTTGTGGAGCAAGCTAACAAAACTTACAGAATTCTTACAGGAATGTTCTTTCATTTCATCTTCACCAGCAAAAACTCCGGCAGGTAGCGTTTGTTGTATGCCTACATCACAATCTTCATACATTGATCTTTCCTCTTCATCATTACTTGCAAAGTCTATATAGTAAGTTAGGTTTCTGAAATAGTAAAAATGATACAAAAATTAACATTTGTTATATGAGTCTCGTACATTTTCAATATCACTTGTAATATAAAATTTTATAGATAGTTTCTTTTGGTTCCATAAATAAGATAATAAAAATATTTAATAATAGTTTACTATTATTGATCAGAATTGATGTAATATTTACTGTAGAAACATTTTGTTTAAATAAAAAATCAAGAAAATATATTTAAATATGGATAGTTCTCATATTACGTTTACTTGAAATGTTATGTTATTATCAAATAGGATATCAAATAAATATGTTATTTTCAAATAGCATATTACCTGTGAAATCCTTCATTATAAAGTTTTTGTTCAATTTTTACATTACAACTTTTGCAATATATGGTATTATACAGAATCGTATAAAGTAAAAATATTCGTAATATCATTTTATTTTGACTATACCAAAGAGAGACAACTGATTTATAGCTTATTCCGTGTCTTAATAGAGTCAGTTTATTATATGCATTTAATTTCTTTTGTGAAAGCTTATTTTAAGCAAGTATTCATTTAAAAAATCATTTATTGCGATTTGGTACTGCCACAGATCAATACATCATGTTTAAGTTAATACAGATAATATAATTAAATGTCAAAGAAAAAACAATTTTATGCACAGTGTAAAATAGGAGTTATATAATTTATTAGTACAAAAAAAGATATATTATTATAGATTAAATATTTGTTGACATAAAATATAAGTGTTATTTATGTAATATGTTGTATACACGTTACGCCAGCATTCGCAAGCAACCACCAACACAAGCATGTAAACGGGATGTTTACCTTGTCTTGTAAAGAAACTGTAAGTTGGCAGGGGTAAATTATTTTTGAACTAATTTTTATTGGTTCCTTTTTTTATATAAAAAAATAACAATGTTTTAATTGATCTTGGCTAAAATGATGTCTTGGCTGTTGTGATTTTTTTATTTTCCTATAAATCTTGATTAGATATTATTTGTTCGATCAAAAAAAAACCATTGTTCTATCGTATTTTCGCCGAGAGCTTGATCGGACCAGTATCGGTTTTTGAACACAGTCCAAAGAGAGTTTACGGCAACTGTTTGCGACGTGTTTACATATTTGCGCCTATTCAATTTCATTCATCATGAGTATGGATATGTTTTGCTGCGTAATTTTATAATTGCTCACAAGAAAATAAATTGTAAGAGTAGAGAATTGCACTAACTACTGGTTTATTATGTTAATATAAGCCAAGTAATAAAAAAACAAATATTTATACAGATGGTAATAAACTGAAATATAAAAAAAAATATTCTTAGTATCATTTCCTTACCAATTCAGAATAAATAAAGACTCGAAGCCATTTAACGTTAAAATAATATATTTCAATATACGAATTAAATTTATTTTATATATTTAAAACAGTAATATTTATGTATTGTTCTTTTCAAGCCTTAGAATTTTTTTCTATAAACTATAATCTCGTTTTTGTTTTACAACGCTTAACATACTATTGAGAAACAACAATACAAACATGGCCGTACGAAGAGGAGGGGGAGTCCGTGCCCATACCAGGATAGTCTGTTGCCCATCCCATAAAATTTATTAATAAAAAAATTACTTTTAAAAATTTAATTTTGATTGCTGCTTTAATGTTACCTTAGCTAGCGATAAATGGGACTAGCAGTCCGTTCGACGCCCGCAAGCCAATCTTACGATAGACAACCTCCTCTCAAGTACGACGCAATGCTCGTGATTTTTCGGAGACAGAGTTGAAAGTTACCTCCCCAACCGGTGTTGCTGTAAATACTACTATAGGATTAACAGTATTTACCACATATTCGAAAAGAAAAGATTTTCCATAATCCAGGGCATTATGTATAAAGAAATAATGTGGATAGTAAATTGATAATAACTATTCAAATAATTAAATGCTCCGGGCATTTTAAATTATATACATATATAATTGCTCAGTTACATATATGGCAGAAAAAAAAAATATTTTATTACATTTTGACAAGTGAGAAAAAAACAATTTGCTTATTCGAAGTAAAATACGTGAACTAAAATATTTTTTATAAAGTTCGAATGAATGAGATTAGGGTGACCACGTAAAAGGAGTCTATGTATTATACCGAAAACAATATTATTAGTAGTTATTCTATGAATTAATATTATGGAGGAACCTCGCCCGTTTTATCCTGGAAATTAATTGATATAAATAATATTTATTCACGATTATTTTATTTAAAAATAAAATACAAAGAGCTAGTAATGAAAATACATGAACATTCACAATTGCAGCTACAGTTTTGACTATTTTTTTTTTAAAAGCCATAAAATAAGAAACAGAACAGAACAGTTTTGACTATTGACTTAAGTAATATTGTAATAATTAATAAAACTCATATCTTACTACTTAATTAAGTGGAATAATAGAGACTAATACCAAAAGCAAAATATCTATGAAATTTAAGTAAACTGCAATAATAATGTGTGGAATGAAGTAGGTACTTTAAAAATTCGCAAAGGTAAAAATATGCTTCGTTAATAATTCTCAGTTCTATATGCATACATTTCTTAATATTTATAGTTTTCATTACACTGATAATATCAGTACTCACTGATAAAGTCAGTCACGATCAATAAGTATTTTATTATAAATTTCTTTATTTTAAAGTTTCAAAATGGAGGGAGCACTCCTTTGTCCGCTTCACTTGTAGCGTGCATGGGCTTGGAAACCAATGCCACGTTTTATCTTTATTAACCAATTTCAAAAAAAAAAGGAAGTTATTAGTTTTTTGTATGTATTATTGTTGGAATTGAATAATATTTAGGTATGATGATCTATTTAAGATTCCAAGCACATGTGGTAAATTTCATAAGTGTTGACATCGATAAGCATATATAATGTTTGTCAAATCAATAAGATGTTCATTTCGCCTTATTGAACATTCCAAGTTTTCACAAAATCGTTTCAGAAGTTTTTGCAATTTGAATATCCACGATTATTTGAAGGACATGCACAAATAGTACCTCGGTAATTGACAGGAATTGGAAATCAGTATATTTTAATTATAAACAATTTACCGAGGCCAGTCGTGGCTCTACGGCTCTAGAGTGTGACTTTAAACGCAACCGGTTGTGGGTTTGATTCCCAATCTCATCATTTCGTCGTCGTGTCGAGGCAAAGCTCGGCGTTGAGTTTCGCCCCATAACACGAAATACTTTCAAAGTTCGGGGAAAAGTGGGGTGTCTTAACACTAAGCATACGATACAGCATGAAGTGAAGCTGAAAAAAAAACCAAATTGGTTGCATTGCATAGTCATCAGGTCTGTAGCCCGACATCTCACAAATTATAAAATAATAAGATGGTGTTAAAGAGTAAACATTTTTTAGGAAAATACATTAATTTACTCACAAGAACAGTTACCTATGGTTCGCTAATTTAATATTCCCATAATTGTATGTTCGTACTCGTGCGCAGGTCGTAGGTATGCAGACAGGACGGCGGGTCCACCTTGAGTCATTGATGACGACGGAAGGAGTGTGCGGTGGCGGCTATGTTGAAATTTGTGCGACAGTCCCATTTTGTTAAATTATATTAATTCTCTGGTTTCTTTTTTAAAGTCATGAGTATGAATTGTGTTTTAGGTATAAAATAATAAAAAACCATAACCAGAAATTTAAAGCTAAACATATAAGTTTATAATAATATTTAGAAAAAACTCAAACTCTAAAAAAATCTTCTTATTTATTCATGCAAAGCGATTAGAATAAATTCCGAGATATTGCTTACTCAGTGGCCGAGTTTTGTCCTATTACTAGTAGCTAGGAGATGAAAATAATGCATTTCTAAATCGAGTAACAATTGAACCCAAACCCATCGCATTTACAGTGACACTGCCGCGCTGTGTCACGAAGGCCTGTAAAAAAAGGCAATTCATTGAAAATAATTAACTGTAATCTCTCAATATTATCAATTAAAACAAAACTTCCAGTGTATCTCTAGCAATGCTACTATTGATTAAAAGAAAACAATATTGTTTTATGATACGAGATAAGCTTCTTTCTCTTCAATAAACAGCTAACAACAACATCGCTTCGTACTATCACTAGCTTGGAACGTAACAATGAAAGCTATAGGATGACAATATAATGGGTTTGTTAACTTAAAAAAAAGAGTAATTTAACATATTATGTATATGTGTACAATATTTTCTTATGTTTTATGCTTGTAAAAAAAATCAAATGTTTTATGCTGCATAATATACAAAAATATAATAAGATTTATTCATTTTAATACTATAAAGTGAAAAACTGAAAGTGGAAAGAAGAATGATTATAGTCACTATATTTCAATCTTAAAGTGCTTAAAAATTCAATATTTTTTTTATAATAAGATAAGTATAGGTCTTAAGGCTTATGTCTGTAAACGCGACGGTTGTGGGTTCGTTAAGTTCAGCCATTCAATATTGCAATACACCAGGATTACTTCCGCCTAACCTTACCATATGCGGAATATAGCAGAAGTCAAAAAAATAAGAAAATGTTTATGCCCATATATTATAAGATATATAACTAACATTTCCTGTTTAGTTTTTATATGAAAACAATATATTTTTAAATATAATTAATATTAATTAAAACAAAAAAAGTAAATAAATATTTATATATCTATACTAAAAACAAAGCCTTGTTACCCCACAAGAACTACTGATCAACGATCAAGGAGCCGGTTCAGTTCACGTCAGCGCTCCCAAACGATTGCAAGTGTTTTATAGTGTTATAGTGTTAATATAAGCTTATTTGTCATACAAAATACGGTAAGTACTATTAAATAATGCAATTTTTAATGGAATAGTTGTAAATATAATAGTATTTGTAGTTATAAACTTTGCTTAGGTAAAGCCTAAGTATGTAGGTCTTGATTTAATACGTAGTGATATGGTTTGGTTGATTTTTTTATTATATATACGTACAAGTAGTTCTTAACAAGTTTTGACTTAGGTTTTAATGTATACAGCCCAATAATTTATTTTATATATTTAAATTAATTAAATATTGTTACAAAAGTTTATATATTCTTTTTTAATTGTTAAATTATATGTATTTTTTAAGATCATAAAAGTATAATAACTAATCTACAATTTCTTTTTTCTTTTAACACCCAATGGTCGCGACAGATCATTTATATGCAATGCACTTTCATATTTTTACGCTTTATAAAATTCAAACGTAAGTAATTGGTGTTAGACTTAAAATGAGGCGTCTCAATTAGTAACGGAGGAGGTTTGTTTACATTATTCATAACTTGATTGTTTTTTTTTGAGGCTGTCGTTACTCGTGGCGCACTATCACATATATATAGCAAGTGACCGAAAATTGAGCCAAAATTGGAGAACGGAGTGTCATATCTCATAATACTAGGTTCCTTCTGTTTACCCTGCTGAGCGGAAAAAAGTAAAGCTGTGGTGATAATGGTGGATTTTTTAATTTAAACTTTTAGGCACTTTCTGCATTTAACAGGGTTAGTAGAAGAAATCTAATGTTAAGAAACATTTCATAAAGATTGGCAGAAGAAACCGTATGTCAAGAGACACCGTTCTCCACTTTAATCATTATTATTATAATTGTGATAAAAGCTGATTTAAAATGTTTTTTTCACCATCCGATATTGTCTAATACTAAAAGCGCTACTAACTAAAAAATATTTTTTTGTTCTCTCATTCAGTCTCTTCAGGCAGTCTTATCGTTTTAAATTTTAAATAATTTCCGCACTTTGGCATAGGCATATCTAAAGATAGTTCCCAGGAAGCGCCTAGACATCAGCTTTGAACAAATCTGTTCGTGTAAAGGTTTTTTTTTCAAGGCTAATTTATTGTTAGTAAAATTTATATGGTGGGTACATTACTATCTACCCTATTCCTTCGCGTATGCACGTTGGTAAGATAAAACGCGGCGTTAAACTCCGCTGATCAACATGCAGCGTGCGAATCCGGGTGGTTAGTAAAGTATAATAATAATTAATATATAATACTTAAAACCACGCAAACTTTTTAACCTACTGCTATTATAAGTATGTATATATAAAAAAAAAACAGAAAAACCTTTACATTGTATTACAATTAAGCTTTAACCTTGTTATTGTGTTTGAAAATTACTGTGAGAAGTGATCAGAAAATCATCAATGCAAAGTATTTAGTTCGACGGAATTGCTTTATTTTTTTAATTAGAAAACGAGAGATTTTTAGATTAGTAAATAAATAGTTGTGTAGTCCAGGCGGGCGAAGCCGCGAGCGGGTCGCTAGTACTTATATAATCATAACCCTCTTTCCCGCATCGCCGTAGTCGGGTAAATATAGAAAAATCTTCGCATTACATCGAATTATAATATATTTTTTAGCATTGTAATTATCCTGTTTGTAAGTTACTTTGAGAAGTGACCAGATATTTATCGGTGACTCAAATTTACTTTCAATAGTTAAAGTTTATACGACATGGGAATTTTCCTTTATGATATATATTCTTGATTTATTCAATCTGTGCTTTGAGTATTTTATATGGAAATATGATTTAAGATCCTGTCACGTTAAAATTAAAAAAAAATAATTAATTTTTACATGTAAAGAAGGGTAATAGGCAACTGGTACACTCCATTCTCCACTTTTCGCCCTATTTTAGAGACATTACGTGGTAAAACATATGGCAAAAAAATTCAATGTCAAGTTAAATTAAAAAAAAATAATTATATCAGCTTCACGCTGTATCCCGTACACATCAGGGTGGGCAGAGGTAACCCAGTGTTAAGACACTCCGTTGCCCACTTTCCGCCGAATACTTGACGCATTGCGTGTTGCGCGGAACTTAACGACGCACGGAGTCAAATTAAAAAAAACATTGAGCAAGATTTGAATATACTTGTTCCAGTTTATTAGCTTATTTCGCAAGTGAATTATTTGATAATAATATTTATATATATGGCTAAAATATGCATGTATACCGTCTATAGATAGTATGTACCTACATATATGAAACGTAGACGTAGGTGTTACTAAAATAAGGTCATATTGCCTCTATAAAATTATTTTATATTCTCCATATGTATGAATTAGGTACTTAAAGTTAGGTAAGTTCTGATAGAATCTGTATATCTATACTAATATTATAAAGCTGAAGAGTTTGTTTGGTTTGACGCGGTAATCTCGGAAACTACTGGCTCAAATTGGATTTTTTTTGTGATATATGGCTATATAGAGTTATAGAACATCACGTTAATCGCCTTGCACATAGATGATATCAATACTAGCATTTGACCACGTGGGCGTAGTAGACCACTATATAAAATAGTGCAAAACTTGACCCAGCTTATGAGAAAAGAAGTGTTTTTGCACTAAATAATGTGCCAAACAATTGACCACATAAAAAAATTAAACTTTTATCAGGATTTCAGAAGAAATTCTAGAATCTAGAAGAATTTGCTTGTATTTCGTGACAAACCAATACATTCTTAAATTGACAATTGTTTACAATAACATTTGCTTTTCTTATTCTACTACATAGCAAACTGTAAGAGTAATTTTTACTAGTTTTATTACGATAAGATTTAGTTTTTCACGCAAAACGTGCATTTTATATAATAGAAATTAGTGATAAGTCACTATACATTTTGAGTGATGCTCAAATGTGATTTTTAACCTTTAAAAAATCTAATTATTTAGTCAAACAGTCCCAATAACTGTTTTAGAAAACCTTAAGAAAAAAATGGTAAAATACTTGGTTTATTACTAAGAGTTGCCACACTTTTTTTGAAGAGTCAGGCCCTTCCAGGCTATTCCTTAATGGAAAATGAACCCATAACTGTCGCGTTTACATTGATTCGTTGTGCCACTGCGCCACGACAGCTTTGTTTATATTATGCATTTAGTTATCTCGTTATGATCTTCACACATTATCATACGAAATCAATATAGTAAATTAGTATAGCACGACGTCGTGCAGGACTTATTTTCTTTGTAAACATAATAACTAAGTCCATATAAATTTATATAGTAGTTTACATGTGATTTTATGACGCTATACCTACAAATATAAGTTTTTGTTTAAATTCACACTTCTCCCGCATGTAATAGAGTTAGTGTTAAGACACTCCGTCGTAACGTAGGACAGAAGTTAATGTTAGGACACTACGTCGTAACGTAGGAGAGAAGTTAATGTTAGGACACTCCGTCGTAACGTAGGAGAGAAGTTAATGTTAAGACACTCCATCCATGTTTTAACACAGTTGGGTGTCAAAGAGCGGAACGCCGCGCTTTGTCTGCAATATAGTAACGTTACGAGTGAGTATTTTCATTCCTCCTAGTTGGAGGCGAACTGCCTCTGCGCCACGACGACTTTGCTGGACTTTTTTCATCTCTTCGCTCTCCACCACCACGCCTTAAGAATTTGACGGAAATTGGCGAAGTGCTTTCATGGGGAGTGGAGTGTCTTGATACTAGGTTACCAAAATCCCTCTGTTTACTCTGCTATGTGCGGAATACAGCGTGAGCTATGAGTAGATAGGTATTGAGCCAGTCAGAGCGGTTTCATTTCGACGCCCTATTATGACATTTAAATATTAAATTTATAGGGGGCTGTGGGTTCGATTTCCGCTCAATGCATAATTTTTCTTCAAATGGTAATCAAACTCATAATCGTCGTATATACCATACATACTGATCCACTGCAACATGATTGCGCATAACTATATTAAATTCAAATATGGCTAATTTACATATATTCCGAAACATAATAAACCATTTGTGTATAAATAAGAAACATGTGTTTAATTAAATTTATTATTTCTATAGTTTAAATATTGGTTCGATATTAACAATTGCATGCTTAGTACGCCTATATAGAAATGAAATATTTATTTACATTTATATTTTCCTTTCTTCGCTCTGGTGTCGAGGCAAAGCGCGGCGTTGAGTTCAGCCACTACGGCACACAATACGCAATGCCTCCAGAACTCGACGGAAAGTGGGGAACGGAGTGTCTTAACACTAGGTTCCCTCTGCCTACTCTACTGTGTGCGGGATACAGCGTGAAGCTGATAAAAAAATAATAAATCAACTTTACGTTGTATCCTGCACACAGCAGGGTAAGCAAAAGGCATTGCGGGTTGAATGGATTGAACCTGGAACCATCGCGTATACAGACTAGAGAGTGTATATACACAGTACAATCTGGACATAAATCTTCAATAACAATAGTCTTTTTATTAATAAAACTGTATTATCAAGTATATTACAGTAATCCAGTCGCGTATATTCATTGAAAACATATGTATTAGTCATATTTACATGGTTTCACCTTACTTACCTTGCACGGTTATTATTTTTTTTAGCTTCACGCTGTATCCCGCACACAGCAGGGTAAGCAGAGGGAACCTAGTGTTAAGACACTCCGTTCCCCACTTTCTGCCGAATTCTGGAGGCATTGCGTGATGAGTGGCAGCACTAAACGTCGCGCTTAGCCTCGACACCAGAGCGAAGAAATGGAAATATTAAATACTTATCTCATTTCTTTGAATTGGAACCCACAACCTGTCTCGCTTACGACTGGCCTCAATCATAGGACCGTGTCAAAATACATATAGCATACAGCGTAAAGCTGAAAAAAATATGTTTTTTTTACATAACCTGTCCATTTTATTAATAGAACATTCATATAAAAACATAACTCTAATTTAATTAAATTTTTTATACCATCAAAATTAAACAACGGCCTCTAGATTGAGTGAGTGTTTTGTAGGTCACGGCACTCCGGAGTAACCGCGCCTTCAAGAGTAAATACTCATATAGTCCATAGCCATATCTATGTGCAAGTATTTATACGGTATATATAAGAAATAATATAGTAAATTAGGCCGCTGTGGAGCAACGATGCAGAGTTTTACTGTAAACGGTTGCTGGTTCGATTCCCAGTCGAGAGAATGAGTTATTCTTGTTTCTTCTCTCTGGTAAGCAGATAAGACGAGGCGTAAAGTTCCGCTAATCAACACGCAATGAAGGCGAAGTTAACATTAGGTTCCCTAACATGCTATACGGAAAGAAGTGTAAAGCTCAATGACCAATTACCTAGTAGGTAATAATAGGTTTCCAGCAAAATTTTTGTATATATAAACACAAGCGATGAGAGTGAGTTCGAATTTCACTCAAAGAAACGTTACAATTTTAAATATAATGAAAATAAGAGTGGTTAGTGGATACTGTCTCTGATAATAGTTTTTTTAAAGGAAAGATAGGCAGAGAGATAGGCCACTGATGAGCCGCTCCGTTCGTTGCGTTTTGCCCGAACACGAGACTGCAAGATAGCGCAACTCAACGCCACCAGAGCAAAAAAAAAAATATTCATTCCCATAAGTTGGGAACCTTTAACCATCGTAATTACAGTCACACCACGCCGCAACGGAAAAAAATATTATAAAAACATTTTATTTTTATAATCGTAATCATATTACATAAACATACAAACCGAAAATAATTAAAACGAAGTTGAAAGTGACTTTTGCGGTCATAACTCGATTTTAAAACGAGGTAGGTAGGTATCATAAAAAATCTTACGCGGCGCAGGTTTGGACTGGAATTTTAATCGGTCGCTTTATTACGATAAATAACTAGAATATTTGTTCAGGTTGCTCTTATGTGAAATTATATTTTTTTTGGTGCTTCACCATCTTTATTTTTACTTTTTGCTGAGTAGGCAAAAGGAACGTAGTGTTAAGTCATATGTTCACCAGGAACCTACCAATTTTTGAGTCTATAAAAATTAGGCTGTAAAAGGAGTATGGAGTGCCTTACCACTCAGTTCCTGGACAATAGGAGAGAAGTGTGAAGCTAAAAACTTAAACTTTTAAATGTTAATAATAAGAAAATGTCAATAGGTCACTTTAATGATTATTTCAAGGTATCATTTTGATTGTGTAAATTTAATTGCATTTACCAAGAATATTTTTCTCATTATTCAACCTTATATTATATTTATTATATTTAAAGGTATTTTTTCCTTATATTTTTAAAGTCGGTAGTTTAAACTTTAAAGTTAATGGTAAATGTCCTGGGCTGACTAGGTTATTGGACTCCCCATAGCTAAACAACTAAAGGTCCATAGCAAGCTGAAAGCATAATGGCATGGAAGCAGCACGTCAGGTATTCCACCAGGGTCTACCGGAATTCACTTTCAGTAATGAAGAATAGCGAAAACTTTATTAATGAAAATAAATTTCAACAAAAGATGTTTCTGTTCCTTATTTACATAATATGAGCAATATTGAAATACTGCGTGTGGTAGACGAAATTATCGCCGTGGCACAAGGGGACGGTGTCTCACTGTACACGCGAAGGTTACGTGTTCGATCTCCACTCCGCGGGGATGATTTTTCTTTTTAATTTCACACGCTTAAGCTATATAGTCATTCGTTTGCTATTCTAAATTACGTTAGAATTCTAATAACATTATCTTTTTTTGAAACAATTTATTATTGATAAAACTTTTACTTTATATTGATATACTTTTAAATAAATACAAATACATAGTAAGAATGTTTGCGAAGGTAACTTCCTTACTATTAAGGAAGGAAATTCGAACTCACTATCATCGCTTGCATTTATATATGCGAGATTTGTGCCGTAAGCCCACTCATTTATGCAATAGTTAAAATTGCATTTAAATCGGTTAAGCCGTTTCTCAGATTAGCGTGAACAAACGCACAAACAAACAGACATATCAACAAACGCAAAATTTTTAATCATAAATAATTGTTTTGGGTTTACGTTGACGTTAAATGTCACCAAAAATATATTTTTTTATATATTTATTCCTTTCTTTCCCCCGTGGGATCAGTGAGATTTTTTTATATCTATATATTATATAGATTATTTTCATAGTTTAATTTCCCCTCTCTGTTGGACAATATGCGACGCTAAGTGTCCCCACACAACATTCAATTTGAAAAATATAAAGATACTTTTTGTTAAAACTCATCTATTATCTATTCATACACATATATCACAAAAGATATATATAAACCAACAACCTCTACATAGAGTCAATTTATATTTTGTTTACACATATTTTCTTGAATTAATTTCGTAATATAATATAAAAAAAAACTCAATATATCTCATAAACCACAACCTGTTGCTAAAAACAATCTAAAGCAAAGTGACCGCACTTTCAATAAACACCTTGTTTTTATCACCTTCACTGACAAATGTCACATTACTTATTCAATTATGATCAGAATGTATGGGACATTCTCATTTACCTTAACCTTACGCGCGTTGCGCAGGGTCCTGACCTCCAGCTGTACCGAGGGCAAACGGAACCTATTTACATAGTACATACATACATATAAAATTGAGGCCAGTCGTAGCGCAGGGGCACAAAGTGTGACTGTAAAACCGACTGGTTGTGGGTTCGATCCAAACTCGAGGACATGAAATATTAACTTAAATTTATATTTCCATTTCTTCGCTCTGGTGTCGAGGACAAGCGCGGCGTTGAGGTCTGCCACTCAACACGCAATGCCAGAATTCGGCAGAAAGTGGGGAATGGAGTGTCTTAACACTAGGTTCCCTCTGCCGATCCTGCTGTGTGCCGGATACAGCGTGAAGCTGATTTATTTTTATTTATTTTATACATACATATATAATGTACCGGTGGTTTCACCTCCGTAGTCAGGTGAAAATAACCAAAAGTTTTGTATGAGTATGACATGTTTTAAAACCATGGATTATAATATAAAGCACTAATGAAAATGGTATCTCTAGTTCGATCGTAAACTTGAGATCGATTTATTGGCCTTAAGGTACGTAACGTACCTAAAAGACTATAGGTGCTTCGGGGTTTAACACTAAAATAACTTTTTATTGCGAACCAGTAGTTCCTGGGATATGCGTGTTCAAGCGAACAAACTCTTCAGCTTTATAAAATTATTATAAAATAAACATACGTACACAAAAACATCATAAAATTGAGATTTTATGGCATTTTAGCTAAATGCAATTAATCTGTATGTGTTGCCATTTCCAAGTTCCAAGTTTAGCTTTATAACCTCGTGTCGAGCATACGAAAACAAGACCATCTGTTTTAAGAATATTTCTTGCATTTACTGTATGGAATTAAGAATATTTTTACGCTATATTAGCGCAGTAGACTGTGTCTGACGACATGACTGCGGTTAGCATTGAAGAAATATTTGTATTTAAACATATGTTTTTCCAAATATACTTTTTTTTCGCCACTCAAAACGCAGTGTATTGGAATTAGGAGAAAGGAGTGTCTTAACACTGAGCCCTCTTTCCCTATTCTGCTATATGCGGTATATTAAAACAGCGGGAAGATAAATAATAATAGTAGCTACCTACGTATAAATAAAGATGAAATGAAATGAAAAGTAAAAACTCAATAATTTAAAATATTTTTCTTACTAAAATTCCTAGTTATTTTGAAAAAACAGAGATTAAATTATATTGAAACGACTGAGTTTATTAAAAATAAAATAATTAATATCGCAACCAATTAGAAATTTATTTCCTTTTAATGCATGGAAGAAAATCTTTACTTTCTCATGTGAATTACTGTCGTGTTCCAATAATATTATCATTTTAAAAACAATATCCATACATTGATAGATGAAATTTCCGCCATTTCAATAAAACGCTTATTTTGTAGCATAGTAGAGAATATAAATAAGTTTTGGAAATTGTAAAACTTTTCTGTTAATATACGTATATTCATAGTTTATCAGCTTCACGCTGTATTCCGCACAGAGCATGGTAGGTAGAGGGGACCTAGTGTTTTTTTATTTTTCTAGAGACATTGCGTGTTGAGTGGCAGAACTCAACGTCGCACTTTGCCTCGACACCAGAGCGAAGAAATGGAAATATAAATTTAAGTAAATATTTCATCTCCTCGAGTAGGGATCGAAACCAAAACCAGTCGGTTTTACAGTCACACTCTGTGCCCCTGCGCCACTACTGGTATCTAAAAGTTTTATTAATTTATTTTTATTAAAACATTTTTCTCTCTCCTATAATAGGCTGCAAAACAGGTTTAGACTCTAAGATATGTAAAGCAATTTTCACGTATTTACTCTATTATACGAATGCTTCGAAAATTTAGTAGAAAATGGGAAACGGAGTGACCTAACACTTCTTTCTTCCCGGCTGCCCTGCTCTATATACGGGGCGGAAGTCGGTACTCACAACTAGTACCAATACTATCAGTAAAGCTAATGAGAATTACAATTTACACTGTTATTTGCAAACTTTTAACATCAAAATAGGACTTAATTCGTTATTTACTGTATACATAAATCTAATTGTACTGATTAAATAGAGAAATCGACTTCGCTACCTGTTTTTCATACAAACATGTAATGTTTTGTTGCAAAATTTGTTGCATCGTCACTTTGTAGTCGAACCCACACTAAACGGAAGGAACGAAGTTTTCTTATGAAGTTCAAAAGGCATTGCGTGTTGAGTAGCGGAACTCAACGCCGCGTTTTGCCTCGATACCATAGAATTGAAAATTTTCAATATTTCATTTTCTCCAATGGGAATCGAGCACACAACCTGTCGCACTTGTATCTTAATGGGAACGGAGTGTCATTACTCTAGGTTCCCAGATTGACTCTACCTACCCTGTTTTACTTAGACTGTCAAGTCCACTGCATGGAGGACACGTAAAGTTCGAATTAGGTCAGAACTAACTTTTTAACTTTCTAACTTTTTTTTATTTATTTCCTCAATTTCTGGTCTTCTAGTACACATTATGCTATAAATATGTGAATAGATGAATCTATACTAATATTATAACTGTAGAGATTGTTTAGTTGAACGCATTAATCTCAGGAACTGCTGGTTCCAGTTGTAAATATTATTGTGTTGGATAGACTACTTAGTATTTATTGTAGAATGCAAAAAAGTTAATAGTTTTATAGTTACCCACTTTACCTGTAACCAGAGTCACTATGGGCACTTAGAATGTGTAATTTTGATAATGTGTCTAACTTAACTATATATTTAACTTTAGTTATTTCATTTCAATGACGCGTACCAAGCCGCATAAAAAGCTAGTTCTGTTTTCAATGTGACTTGACCTAGTGAATTCTCTTAACGATTGCTGTTTATTTCTTGACCAATTCTAAATTATCTATAACAGCATAAGTTAAATTATTTAAACACCTCTCTATGTTTTGACCCAAGTAAAAGATTTAAAACAACATAATACATGAATATAACTGAAGAATACAACCCACCTCTCTTTGGGGTTCCGTACTTTCCGTTGACCCACAATGACGAAATTGGCGCAGAACTCTCGGTGCGCCAGTCCCAGAGGCACGTGACCGATTTGTATTTTTTTTTACAATTTTGGGAGGGAGGCGTTAAAACATAGTGCTTGGACCACAGGTAGTCGACTTTTTCAAGCATATCCATAGGGTTGAAGAGGGAACCTAATGCTAAAACACTCTGTTCCGCACCCAATTTTCTAGCCATTTCCTGTTGAGTGGCAAATGAACCCCGCGCTTTGCCTTGTTACCAGAGAGCGGAAATAAAAATAACTCACCCGAGTGATAACCGAACCCGCAATTGTCGCGATTACAGTTGCGCCACGATGGCCTAAAGAAACCTTGTGTTGTTGATATTTTGTTTACAAATTATCGTATAAAGTTATTGTATATAATATGATATTTACTTCGCGGCTGACTGACTTTAGTTATCATCGTTGACTGCTTTATAACCAATAATAATGTTAAGATTTTATTGTTTTACATTATTCTTGTAACAAAGAACTATTAAAAGCATAAAATATCTATTATAATAATTTTTAATAGTCAAAATAAATATATTTCCTATAAGTGTAATGTGACTACGGTGCGGTTATCGTGGCGCATAGAATAAGTTATGGAAATGGCCTGCTGTGTTAACTGTTTCTATATTTAAGAAAAAAAAATAGGTTCCCTAGTGGTATGCGGAAATAAACCGTGCAACTGGTTTTGTTAATATCTTACACCCTGGAATTTAATTATTATTTTTATTATGCTAGAATCTTTTATCCATATATGTATAAATAAAGTATCTATATTTACATAATATATTGTACAGATAGAAAGGCAAGGCCTTGCTTGGGGCCACCGGAACTATTCCGAATAACCTCGTCTAACTAACGAGTAATAACAATTATTAATAGATTTTTTGTAATAACTAGCTTCACGCTTTATCCCTAGCATGGTAATCAGAGAGAGCTAGTGTTAAGACACTCCGTGCCCTACTTTCTGCCGTATTCTGTAGGCATTGCGTGTTAAGTAGCAGAACTCAACGCCGCGCTTAACCTCGATACCAGAGCGAAGAAATGGAAATATAAATTTAAGTAAATATTTCGTCTCCTCGAGTGGGGATCGAACCCACAACCAGTCGGTTTTACAGTCACACTTCGTGCCACTGTGCCACGACTGGCCTCGGGATTTTTTGTAATACTATCTTAAATTCTTGGCTTTTTAGTTTAGATTTTTTACAGCTTAAATAGTTAAACTGTTAAGAAAAATTTAAGCAATTACTTAACTCCATTATTTTATTTACTTTGAAATGTTATATTTGATCATTCACCACAGGGGCGCAAGCGTGCGGCTGTAAATGCGACAGTTTGTGGTTTCGATTCCCAATCGAGAAAACGATGCATTTCGTAAACACAGGCAAAACACTGCGTTGAGTTTCACAACTCTACATGCATTGCCTCCAGAATTAGGGAAACAGAAATGTCTTAATGGAAATGGAGTGTCTTAACACTAGGTTCCCAGGTCACCTTTGCCTGTCCTGCTATATGCGGGATACAGCGTGCTAAAAAGCACAAAAGCTAAAAGAAACAATAATAATTGATTAAGAATATTAATGCGAGTGAAGCTACGGACCAAAGTTAGTTAACTCATAAATTTCAATAAAATAATCAGCAAACAGTCAACGAATGACATAATGCGTTATAACCTTCTTGAGAATTAGAATTCCGTACGAATCTTTACCATTGTTGTAGTGATATACAAAAGACGCTCTTATTTCCAGGCAATTAAAGGTCATAAATGTGCTGAATACTTTGTATAACGGCCATTCGTTACGTCTGCAAGACTGTGTGCCGTTGAAAATTATGTAAAAATTCAAATTAGGTACCCTAGCTTAGACTTGAAATGTATATTTGATTGTGCGACTCGACTTAGCATACGATCTGACATCATCTCTTAATGCGAAATTCAGTTATTTACTTATTTGTATATATATGTAAATAAATAAATTTTGTTATTTTTTTGTTAACATATTTGTTTATTTTCGTCTTAACGCCAAGGAAAAGCACACGATTAACATGTTTCAATTTATTGTGTTTAGTATTTTTGGAGAAAAATGAGAGATGGATGGACAGACACACGCTTCATTTTGTAAGGAATGGAACGTTTCTTATTTTTTCCTACAAAACCATAAAATATAAGATTCGGGCGGAAAACGGAGAAGGGAGTGCTGACATTAGATTCTTTCTATCCATCACGATGAAGAGTGTAGGTAAAATATATTTATCGATTTTTCACAATAACTTCTATACAAATAATATGAGGCCAGTCGCGGCGCAGGGGCATAAAGTGTGACTGTAAAATCGACAGGTTGTGGGTTCGATCCCCACTCGAGGAGATGAAATATTTATTTACATTCATATTTTGATTTCTTCGATCTGGTGTCGAGGCAAAGCGTGGCGTTGAGTTCCGCCACTCCATACGCAATGTCTCCAGAACTCGGCGGAAAGTGGGGAACGGAGTGTCTTAACACTAGGTTCCCTCTGCCTAGCGTGTGATACAGCGTGAAGCTGATTTAATTTGATTCTATAAAATAATAGTTTTTCAAGAACAACTTGTTGCCTAATTAATTAACTAGCATTTAATGTAAACCAATATCGATTACGTAATCAATAAAGTAAATCGATTAATTATCACGGTACGGTTTTCAATTAATTTTGTTTTTCATTTTTACGGTGCTTGGTACTTGGTTCAAGCGAGAGAGTCTAGAGTCATTTCTTTGTATATTCTTTGTATACTTCCAAATATTTTATCTTACGGTACAAATTATTTAATTTATATAATTATAACTTGATAAAAATGAAAGTCACATGTCACAGTAGGCAAAGAGTTTCCAAAGGTTCCCATTTTCCACAGTAGGCAAAGAGTTTTCAAAGGTTCCCAGGGAACCTAGTGTCATGATTCCGTTCCCATTAAGACACTTCTGTTCCGTCGATTTTTGGAGACATTACGCGTTGAGTGGCGGAACTCAACGCCGCGCTTTACCTCTTTAAAGTTATTTTACCTCTCTCTAACCTCCTATGAGTGGTATAATAATAATTTTGCTTTATTTATCTTACGAAACATTTGGATTTGTATAGACGTAATATGGTCACCAATGATTTCGCTTAAATTAAACAATGACGAATGCTTTTGCTTACTCTTACTTCTTTGAAAATTTCACAAGTAACTACTAAGTGAATTACAAGAAAGTTTTTAAAATAACATGTATGATTGTTTTATTGATAATTCAACGCGATTGTCGTGGGTTCAATTTTTTTCATATATCTTTAGTAGGATAAACAGAGGGAACCTAGTGTCTTTATGTATGTACTTGAGTATGATGACTATTTTAAAGTTCATATATTATTTGAGGCCAGTCGTGGCGCAGGGGCCCATAATGACTGTGAACGCGTTGTAGGTTGTGACAGGTTGTAGGTTCGATTCCTACACGAGGAAATTATTGATATTATTTAATATTTTCATTTCTTCCCTCTGGTGACAAGGCAAAGCGCAGCGTTGAGTCCATCCACTCAACACGCAATGCCTCCAGAATTCGGAAAAGTGGAGAGCGGAGTGTCCCCGCGAGGCTCTCTCTGCTAACCCTGCCTACCTACGTGTAGGATACAGCATAAAGCAAAAAAAATATACAATAATACAAAAAAAATATACAAATATATAAATATATAATATTTTTTTTACTTTTGCTTATTTTGAAATAGCGTTGAATTATATTCAATCTTAGTTGTCATATAAAACAAAAGCAAACATCAATCAAAACAATTCTATATTCATTTATTTCGATACTTTTTCATATCAATACATATTTTTTTTAGATATGATCGGTTGAATAGTTTACGTGTAAAAGTGTAACAAACAAATAAACTCACATTTTTATTAATAATATTATATTATTATGTTATATAAACATAATACATAAGATTATTTAATAAAAACTAGCTTGGCTCTATATTATTAATGTATCCTCTCGCGGTACCCTTGAAACTATTCGTGTGAGGCCATTTACCTTTTATCTCCATTTACTTGATGAGCTGCACGTGATATTCAACTTTTGCACTCTACTATCTATACTAATATTATAAAGTTGAAGTGTTTGTTTGGTTGATCGCGCTAATCTCAGGAATTAGTGGTTCAAATTGAAAAAATGTTTTTATGTTGGATGTACGTAAGGCTAAGATAGAAAATTAAGGTTATATATAGGCTTTATTACATCATGTTAATCATTTGATGTCTTTGAGTCTCAAAGTCAAAGTATATGCACGACTAAATAGCATTGCCTACACGGCGAAGAAACACGGCGTTGAGTTCCGCCACTCAACACAAATTACTATTTTATCCAGTTTATAGTAAATTTTATTCACACAACTCCTAAGAGTTACTTCTTAGTAATGACAACACAAACAACAACAAGTATGTTCATTAACAAGTATGTTCATTAAACAATAAGAATAGTCGAAAGTAGAAATCGTTTGTTTGCATATTTAAGTTCATTTCTTTTAATTTCACATAGCGTTTACGGTTGTTTTAATGACATATTCATTCTGTGCGAGACTGTAAGTATGACTACTCTGGCAATGGTTACTTAAACGCAGCATTATATTAATAAATATTTCAAATATTTATCTGACTATAAACACCACGGTTGTGGGTTCGATTTCCATTCGGGGGAATAAATTGTTATTTATTAATATATTTTTTAATAATAATTGAGTAGTTTAAGCGGGTGATGCCGCGAGAGGGTTGCTGGTATGTAAATATAGATATATCAATCAGATGGTGCCATATACTGTCTATTTTGCAACTTCTAGCTGTAGGTATATATGGCGTAACTCAACGATGCGTTTTGTCTTGTTACTAAGACATTATGCCAAGTAAAAATCGAATACACAAATGTCGCGTTTACAAATGCTAAGCCTCTAGGTCACGATAGACTCAATGGTCATATTATTTTTATTTAATTTTTCTAAGCTTCTCATTATCTCCATTCTCCACCCAATATCTATTTAATATATGTTTTCTCTAAAATATCTTTGGTAAGATAGACAACTTCTTCACTGTCAATATGCAATATAACGCAATTTACTTCACAAAGTCACTAACAAGAGAAATGTGAAGGCAATGTCGTACTCTAATCGAACGAAGTAGTTTACTGACAGTACCATAAACGGTATAATTGATCTATACTGACATTATTAGCCCGTATATGGTATGAAGCCTGTGTGTTAATTTATGAGGCTTTACACTAGTCTTCGAATGATATTTTAGAATAAGGTTTGATGATACACAAAAAAAAATAAACGATTTTTTGTAAAAAAAACTCTTTAATGAGATTGTTGTGGTTGAAACAAAGTATTATTTGCAGCTGACGTGTCTTTCAACTATATTAAAAAACCCGGTCAAGTGCGAGACGGACTCGCGTACCAAGATGATTTTAGGTCAACGGGAAGTACAACTTACAAAAGTTCACAAACTTAAGTTGGCGGGTGTAAACTGTACACCACAAATTTTTTAATGAAATGATTTAGCAGCGTAAAATAAAAAAACCCAGAGAAGCACGGGCTCTGTACAAAAATTGGAGGTCTCTAGCTTTTTCTAATATTCAAACTTATCTTAACTAGAACCCTTTCATCTGATACCTCAATGGAACTAGTCGGCTTTAATACTAAATTGGCCCACTTTAGAAGTTATTATTTTTAGGATTTAACAACAAATGTATAGTTTTCAGATTTTTTTCTGAACTAGTACTATCTGTAGACACTAGCTGCCAAATTATAGGTCAAATGGAAGTATGCCATAATTTTTAATTCCCTTACAGTGTCAAAATACCTGAGATGAGATTTTTGAGTATATGATTTGAATTTCAATTCGATATCTCCAAGCATTACTGAAGTAAAGGTTCTTGACGGACACTTACTATAGTCCTTTGTATATAAAATAACATAAAGACATGTTTTCATTATTTCACAGTGACTAATGTAAGCCAGCAAACCGTGGCAAAAAAATATTTCCAATTTTATTATTTTTATAGATTAATTTTATTATAAAATATATTGATAATTATATCAATTATATATTTTATTTATTAAAATATGTCATATTAATAAAAAAAGTTAACTAAATCTGTCTGTTGAATTGCTAATGAATTTGAAACCTAAATAAACGTAAACAAATTTAAGAAAATGTTTAAATATAAATACTATTATATTCCGGTTGGTGTTTCTTTTATTAAAATAATTTAAGTTACAAAGAAGAAAGTCAGCTTACCTAATTTGTGAAAAAATGCATTTTTTAAGGACTTTAAGTAGCGCCACTCTTCTCGTCATGAGCTCGGGAAGAAAGTGGAAGTGACAGTGTCTTGATATTAGGTTTATTCTACCTGCTCTGCAATTCGGGAAAAATCGTGAAGCTAAGTAATAAGTAGCAAAGCTTAGCTACCACGCAGTACGACCGAAAGCCGTAAGTTTAAGTACGAGTCCTACGAGGGACGCCCTTGCCCTTGCTTGATGAAATACGGTTATTTCATCCTGTCAAGCAGACACATAATGCATGCACTTTCTCAAGTACTGAGTGCCCTCTTCCTTACCCAATAGGCGTCGTTCCAAAAAAGGTACTTTCGAATATATTTCAATATATGAATAATCGTGAAATATAGCTAGTTAAGCTAGTATAAATATTACGTCGTAACCTCGAGTCTAATATCGTTATTCAATGCTTGTTTCAAGTTATATCATGAAATGGATATTAGATGCCAATTAAGCCATTTCATTGTGCAAAATTGCCGAAGGAAACATGCAAACTTGTTGTTGAATTTCAAGGTGTGTTTAGAAATGATTGAACGCGATGGTTGTCGGTTGAAAAGTGACTTATTTCTTATAAAACCAAATCGGCTTCACGCTGACAAGCTTTTACTAGAGCAAAAGAAATGAAAATTCTTCAATCTGCCGAATGGGAATCGAACCTACAACCGTTGCGATTACAGCCAGACGTTGTGGAGCGCCACAAAGGTCTATTCTTACTATCCACAATTGACGCAACACTCATTAATTTACACCATTTTATTATTCATTTCAGAAACAAAATGGGGGGTATAAAGACCCTCATTTTCCTGCAGCTGATCTACATCACCACATGCATGGAACAGCTTGACATCATCTATGAGTGGACTCAATTGGACTTCCAATTCCCAACTCCTGAAGCTCGACAACAGGCAATCGACAGTAGAAGTTTTATACCAGAAAATAATATACCTATGGGCCTTGAGATATTTGGAGATAGACTCTTTGTAACAGTGCCTAGGTGGAGAACTGGTGTACCTGCTAGTTTGAATTATGTGAATTTAAAAGGTAATTTTGATTTTTAAAAAAAAATAAAATCAGCTTCACGCTGTATCCCGCACACAGCAGGGTAGGCAGAAGGAACCTAGTGTTAAGACACTCCGTTCCCCATTTTCTGCCGATTTCTGGAGGCATTGCGTGTTGAGTGGCAGAACTCAACGCCGCGCTTAACCTCGACACCAGAGCGAAAAAATGGAAATATAAATTTAAGTAAATATTTCATCTCCTCGAGTGGGGATCGAACCCACAACCAGTCGGTTTTACAGTCACACCTCGTGCCACTGCGCCACCACTGGCCTTGATTTTTTTGTAATGTCTTTTTTTTACTATAATATATTTTAGTTGTGTGCCTTTTCTTAGCGAGTGTAGGGTAAGTACTTTAAAAAAGTTTAAACGTTTTAAAGTGTTTCCACACTCGGGATTCAAAAAAAGAACAAGTACTTGTTTATAGTGTTAATAAAACAATAAATCTAAAAATGTAGAAATTTTATTTACTTTTATGGAGTTCAAGAGTAGTTCCACACTATTCTACAGTTATTACGGTATTTAATGAATTAATTTGCATTAATTTTACATTTATAATTACATAGCTATTAAGCAATATTTATGTCAGATTTTCTATTAATAAGCAGCAAGTTTCTGCAATATTTTTTTATAAAAGGTACCACCTTTTTTTATAAAACTCTTTTAAATAATCTACCTTATTTTACAGCTTTTTGTATTAACTTTACTTTTTACGTTATAAAAACCAGTCCGGATGGCTGCACGATAATAATGCCTTGAAAAAGGGCGATTCGAAAAAATTGGGACAGGGTCACCTCTAAACTTTTTCCTTTTGTAAATTTGAAGATCATTTATAAGAATTACTAATAAGAAAGCTGATATAACTCAACTTCGCTTTTACCGTGATGTATTTACGGAATATATGTATGTTTTTCTTTATGCGTATTATGTAACGATGGTGAGCTTCATTCCTACTCGCTTTTATTAATTATTTCAATTTCACGGATTAGAGAGGAATTTGAAAAATAGAGTGTCTCTGCGCTATGTCCTCTCCGCCTATCCTGCTATAAATTAGACGTAGAAGAATATGAAATTATAGAAATCACTGTTCTTCACTTTTCACGTCTATAATACATGTACATATGTAGAATATAATAAACATAAATTCTCTCTCTAGATATAGGCTCTTAATTGCGCTATAAATGTAGTTATTGCTGTGTAAGTTGTGAAATGTCGGTGAGCTGTTTCTAACTTTTAGTTATTAGTAAGGAAATTGTATGCTTTGTCCACGTCCTCACGATTTCTAAAATATATTTTTTATATTTTTTCAGATAATTCCACTAAATCACCGAAACTGATTCCATACCCTAGTTGGGCAGCTCACACCCCGGGTCCAGATGGTAAACCAGAAATTGTATCACCGTTCAGAATCAGAGCAGACAAATGTGCCCGTCTTTGGGTATTGGATAATGGAAAAATTGGAAATCTAGAAAATAATACTACCAAATTTCTACCTTCAATTATAATTTATGATTTAAAAACAGATACTCTTCTCAGAAAGTACGTTTTCCCAGAGGATCAAGTAAAGGAAGAATCTGGTTTTGCCAACATTGCAATTGAAGACACAGATTGTGATAAAACATATGCGTATGCCGGTGATTTGGGAAAACCGGCCGTCGTTGTTTATTCTTGGGAGAAAAACGAATCGTGGAGAATAACTCATCATTTCTTCCATCCCGATCCTTTAGCTTGTGATTTTAGTGTCAAAGGGCATAATTTTAGCTGGACAGATGCTATATTCGGTATTGGCATTTCAGCACCAAACCCTGATAACTTCAGTACTTTATATTTCCACCCAATGGCGAGTTACAACGAATTTGCCGTTTCAACGGAATATTTGAGAAACGTGTCCGTAGCGGAAGAAAACTTTGCTGCATTTAAATTACTTGGAAGTAGAGGACCTAACGCTCAATCAAGCGCTTCGTTTGTTGACCCAAAAACAGGTGTCCTGTTTTACTCTTTGGTTAACTTAAACGCTGTGGCATGTTGGAGAACTACAAATAAGGAATATTTAATGAAGAACCAAGGAAGAATATATATGGATGATGTCAAAATGATTTACCCGACTGATATAAAAGTAGATTATGATGAGAACCTATGGGTTCTTTCCAATAGGATGCCCATTTGGATGTACAGCACATTAGACCCCAATGATGTCAATTTTAGAATATTTTCTGCTCCAGTTTTAAAAGCCATCAGCCACACAGCATGTGATGTTACTCCTCGATCGGATATATTGGAGAAGTTTGCAAATAAATTCAAAAATATTACAAACAAAATTGCCAACAAAATTAAGCCTAACGCCGGCGTATCTACTTCAGCGTTGTCTGTTACATCGATTGTTTTGTTAAGTTCCATGATCTTGTTCTTTGCGTGATCATTTTGTACAAATTACTTTAAATAGTTATATGTATATATATTATAGCTTTAGCTGGTGATTTGCCGAGTGTTATATATTGTAATTTAAATATGTTATTTTACCAATGAAGCTTGAGTATAAGATTTTGTAAAAATCTTTTTATATGAATTTCAACAACATGTTTGTATTTTTAAACGATGGTTAAA
Source organism: Heliconius erato x Heliconius himera (assembly GCA_013421005.1). Classification (NCBI taxonomy): domain Eukaryota; kingdom Metazoa; phylum Arthropoda; class Insecta; order Lepidoptera; family Nymphalidae; genus Heliconius; species Heliconius erato x Heliconius himera. The sequence continues at coordinate 41,899 of JAATLQ010000251.1, forward strand.
AACTTTGGCGTAAAGTCAGATATATCAGAATTTCATCTGCCTAAAATATTTTTATTATATTAGTTTTTTATTTATTTATTAGAAATATCTATATATAAATCTAATTATTTCTTTTTTATAGTAGTATATATACATGTATTTTTGATTTAGTACGACAATGATCACGATTATGATCAATCAGCTTAAAATGTAAATATAGCAACATTTTATAATGTACAAATTGTTTTTAAAGTTTTTGACAAAACATACATATTGGACAGTGTCTTTATTAAATATCAACACTTGACTTTATATAAATGTTTGCTTCAGTTTGTCCTTTTACTTCAGTTTGTTATTTTACGCGCAATGTGACAATATCTGAAATTCAATACAACGGTTAGTAGCTGGACCTCCCTCGACTCGTACTCAACATACAGTGTTCCGAACTCGGACGGAAAACGGCTAACAGGATGTCTTGACAATTGGATCTCTTTCCCTACACTATTCTTATTCTTTCTTTGCTATGTGCTAGATGATGATGCTGAATAAAAAGAAATCTCTATTTATATTATATTTCAGTTGAACGTAGTTTACTATATATGTTATAGTTTTTTTATGTTCTTTTCTTTTAAGCTGTAATCTAAAACACAATTTGGTACAAAGTGTGTTACCCTTTATGTATGTATATATTATATACATATATTGTACAGATGGTAGTGATAATGTTAATGCGTACTTATATTTGTGCCTTATCAAGTGATATTAACTTAGTTGAGTTTCTTAAAAGAGTTTTGTAAATAGTCGAAATTTGAAAATTAAATGCTATGAGCTTTACATGTGTTTTTTTTATCCTACCATGATAATGAGGCCCAACAGGTACTTATAAATATAAAAAAAGGAAATTAATTTTCTATAGTGCTGGTCACGGTTAGTTCAAGGTCCGGTTTCATATTATTGTATAATGATGAAATAATCTTATATGCGTGATTGGACCAGAATTGGACCAGAAAAATAGTATGATAGATTATAGCGCTCTCATTGTTTCTAATATATGAATATTTTTAACAAACTGAGATAGCACCGTGTGGGTCCTACCTAACCATAGATAATATTTATTTCACACATAGTTCTCTGTTTCACCGCTAGGTGGCGTAGTATATTTTTTTAAAACATGGTATTAAAATTTTATAAATACCGATTCATTGAATAAAAATAAATAAAAATATTTTTTTTACAAATAAATCACAATATATTATCACGCCCACTGATTTTTATTACATTATATACAAAAAAAAGGTTAAAATTCCTTGCGTTTACCGTCTGGGTGCCGGACGCCGCTGTGATATAAAGTTGACTGTCGTGATATAAAGTTTTATAAGGGATATAAAGTTTTATATCATGACAGTAACTTTCATATTTAATAATTAAATTTGAATAATTAAACAATAAATCAATATTCAATATTTTCAAAGCTAAAATATTATGATGATTTATCCCATATGTAAAACGAAGGTGCCGCCGACTGGTGTCGCCAAGCCGAATTTTGTAATCTATTGATAGTTGCCATTCCCATTTATAAGAAGTAAACTATTAATTTTATTAGTTAAAATTATTATTGTTGCTAATCATAATGTGTTGTTCCATTTCTGGAAGTACCAATTCGTCCACAAAAAATTAAACGAAATCAAATAATTTAAAAATTTTATTACTTTCCGAGTCTCATGCCATAGTTATGTGAAAACACAAATATAAATGGATAATCGTAAAGAAGTATATATAAGTTTTGAGCATTTAGAAATAATAAATAATATTAATTGTGAAAATAATTAAGTTTTATAATAAATACAGTCAGTTTATTATTATTTTAATGTTTTCAACAAACATCCGAATGATTGGCTTCCACCTAGAAATATATTAATATGCTGTGCTCACTTATTGGCAATAAAAAATCAGAAACTACTTTACATCCGTCATCCGTCTGGTACAATTTCCTGATAAGAAAATGATCCAAAAAAAAATATTAAAAAATATAAAGATTTGATAACAACAAAGTTTGTAGAAATAAACATCTATTGTTAAGAGTTCCTTAGAATTTAGTACATATTGTATTGTCCAACCTGAAAGACTAAACGAAGTTTTGAATACACATTTATTCTGCAGTATATTTAAAATAAGTGGCGTTTGCACAGCTGAAATTCAGACTAATATGATATCAAAAAAATAGTCAGATAAAAGTTATTTAATTTTACATGCAACTGCCAAAGTTAAGAAATATTTTAGTTGTGACTCTCTTGAACATATTCACAAAAGCTGCTTTGCCGAAGATTTCATGGTATAATTCATTTGAAACAGAAGAAAATCCAATTAGTTCAAGAAATGTGACGCTGATGATCATTATTGTTAGACTGAGATCCATATTTTATAACTTTTATCATATTCAAAAATAATATAATTAAAGAGAATATTTTGTTTCTATAATTTAAAGCTCGATAAGAGATATCATAAGTTTCCTCTACTATCCGCATAGTGTCTCTTTTGTCGATTTAGTGCTGCCACCTGTATGTAGTTCTTGCGCGTTCTTTATAATTTTGAAGAAAATTTTATAATGGTTTTGTGATTCTTGAATTTTCTTTTACCGTTACCTGTTACCTGTAAGTGCAAATGGAGGATAGTAGTGACTTATTTTTAAATAAGAATAATTGAAATATACATATGTACATATATACATATGTATATTTCATGTATACGAGTACAAATTATGGGCTCAAGTGTTTTAGGGTTGCACTAACAGCAAATAAATGCTATCTATAATTTATATGTCCATAAAGCTCATGGACGTCGATAATAAAAGGATTGGCAATACATATTTCATACTAATTTGTTATTCGATGATGTTACGACACAAAGTTGAGAGAAAAAATTACTAAAATGACGGTGAAAGTTGAGGAAGCGGTACGTTGTTTATTTATTTATTTTATAGAAAAGATTAACGTGGAGGTAGATTAGGTGTAGTGGCTAGCTCTTTTTGAATCTCGAATCTTGTCGATTTGGAAATACTTCCGCAGGTAGATACTTCACAGTTGTGTGGCGCTTGGAAAGAGGTTTCTACAATTCAGATGTGATTTGTAAGTGTGACTTGTAAAGAAGCCGCGACACAGTGGCAGAGAGGTGCGAGTGTAAACGCGACCTCTGTGGGCCATCTCACAATTCTACTCGGCTATATTTAATATTTTCATTTCTTCGCCCTTGTGACGAGGGTAAGCGCGGCGTTGAGCTCTGCCACTGAACACACAATACAACACGCAATGAGTCAGAATATTTTGATTTCAGAATTCATCGAAAAGTAGGGAACGGAAGTGTCTTAATGTCAACGGAATGTCTTAATACTAGATTCTCAGGTTCCCCCTGCCTACCCTGCTATGTGCGGGATACATTGTCAAGCTGAAAAAAACTTAAAAGCAGAAAAAAAGCTAAAATAAAATAAATATGTTAAAATAAATTAAATTGTTAAATACATTTTATTTTATTCAATAATTATTATATATTGTTTGTTTAATTTTCAAGAAACGTGACGAAAAACCATCGAGTTTCAAGCAGAAATGCCAAAGCTGTATGAAAGCCTCATTTTCCTTTAAGACTGTTGTGATCATGATTTGCGTTGGACTTGTAATGCAACAGGTGAGAAAAATAAATTACGATCTGAAAACACTCTTGTTTTACCTTTTTTATTTAAATACATATTTATGTATTTATGTATTATTATTATTTAATAATATTAGTTTTTTAGATTAAAACACTCTGTTCCCCATTTTCTGCAGAATTATAGAGGTATTGCGTGTTGAGTGGCAGAACTCAACGCCGCGCTATTTCTTAACACCAGAGCGAAGAAATGGAAATATAAATTTAAGTAAATATTCATCTCATCGAGTGGGGATAGAACCCACAACCAGTCGGTTTTACAGTCACACTTTGTGCCGCTGCGCCACGACTGGCCTCATTATTAACTAAATAATATTTATAAAAAAAATATAATTTATATATAGATATATATTTTATTTTATTTGATTACAAAATATTTTTGAATGAAAGATCGTAGCGTGTGTCCAAAAACTCGTCATCCGTCCTGTGACCACGTACACGCATTTCGACTTCAACAAGACCATCGCCTATCCCAGCATTAGTTTTTGTCGAGAACCACCCTACAAGCAAGATGTATTAATTGTAAGTATATTATAATAGCAGTAATAAGTATCTAATAGTAGCCTGGGTTCAAAAATATATTAATTTATTTTCACTACACGCTGTATCCCGCGTATAAAAGAGTAGTCAGAGGGAACCTTTTCGCCCAATTTGCGTGTTGAACAGAAGCGAAATCGCCTCGTTTTTTCATGTTACCAAAGAGAAAAAAAAATGAGCTTCACGCTGTATCCCGCACATTGCAGGGTAGGCAGAGGGAACCTAGTGTTAAGACACTCCGTTCCCCACTTTCTGCCGAATTCTGGAGGAATTGTGTGTTGAGTGGCAGAACTTAACGCCGCGCTGGTCCTTGACACCAGAGCGAAGAAATGGAAATATAAATTTCAATAAATATTTCATCTCCTCGAGTGGGGATCAAACCCACAACCAGACGGTTTTTACAGTTACACTTTGTGCCCCTGCGCCACGACTGGCCTCCAAAGAGAAATTGAGAGTAATTCAGTTCCCCGAGTGAGAATTTGGTTGCGCCACGAGAGTCTCGAATCTCTGCGGCGCCAAAATGACCTGTTTTTTTTTTCAGGAGTACGGACTTTACGCTCACCCTCGCTACACATCGACTTGGGCAAATTTTAACTTTTCCAATATTCCTCTAGATGAGCTCTGGGAAAAAATAACCTATAACGATGATGATTTCTTTGTAATATATGGCTTGGATAAATTAAAAACTAGTAAGTATATTATTTATTAGAGTCCATTCATCTTCTGATCTTTTTTAATGAAATTTGAAGATTGATTTCAGTTGAAGTGACAACTTAACTATAAGTTATACAGTTTCCTTAGAAGTATTGAATATAAAGAGCGGCGTTTACTTCTCTTCCGCCTTCTCCTTCTCGTGGCACTATAATATGCAATTTCTTAAATTGAGATGGACAGTGGAGGATAGAATGTCGTTACATTACATTAGACAGACAGATTTTTCGTCATTGCAAGGCAGGCAGAGAGAATCTGCAGATCACACCTAATGTTAAGACATTACGTTTCCCATTAAGACACTTCCGTAACCACTTTCCACCGAGTTCTTGAGACATTGCTTGAATTGAATGGCGCAACTCAACGCCCCCTTGCCTTGGGACCAGAGCGAGGAAATAAACCTGCGCCACGACGCCTCTTACATACTTCTTTTTTGCAGACGTGTATTTAACACCAGTGATGGGTTTTATTAACGGCCGCTGTTACACATTGTCGCCAAAAAGCTTAGAGAGCATAGCGCGAGCTACTCAAGACAGTGGGTATTCAATAACATTGCAACATTATGCTTCCGATATGGTCGATCCTGTAAGTGTGCTACCGCCCGGCTATCACGTTCATATACATTATGTGAGGGAACCTTACACAGGTATGATTGGATAAATGTTTTATTATATTACTTGAGGCAGTAGTGGAGTAGAGGCGTGTGACTGTAACATGATGGTTGTGAGTTTCATTCCCACTAGGAGGAATAAGTTATTATTTATCAATATTTTTATTACTTCGCTCTGGTACCAGGCAGGAAACAGCGCGACCTTGAGTTCCGAAACTCAACACGCAACGATCATTCGGCGGAAAGTGGAGAACGGGGTGTGTTGCAACATTAGGTTCCCTTTGCCTGTCCTGACATATGTGAGACAAGGAGTGAACCGGGAAAACATATTTTTATTATAAATGATATTAAAAAAAACTACTTAAACACCCATAAGGCTGTTCTCAGATTAATTACCTTCCGAGCCGGTGTTCGCTTACTGTACGACAAAAACCACTTTTCCACATTTCTATATAACTTGACTTGAATTTAAAATACTTGTAATAATCTAATTCAATAATTAGATATCAATTAAAATTTTCCTTGCTTTTCTTTACTTTCATCAAAAAAAAAATGTAAAATGAGAGCCAAGTTAAATGTTTACTAATGCGTCGTTCTTGGTACACCGACTAATAAATACTAATTGAAGGTAATCAATTATTTTCATTTCTCCGCTGACAAAATTCTTGAAAATTCTTGCGGATAACGGAGAATAGTCTACTGACACTAGATTCTCTCTGTCTATCTTCTAATCACTCTAATATACCACCATAACAATAAATAAATAAATCAACTTCACGCTGTACCCCGCACACAGCAGGGAAGGCAGAGGGAATCTAGTGTTAAGACACTCAGTTCCCCACTTTCTGCCGAATTCTGGAGACATTGTGACACAGACAGTGTTGAGTGGCAGAACTCGCGGCGAGGCTAATTTCCAATTTTTCACTCTGGAGCGAAGAAATGGAAATATAAATTTAAGTAAACATTTCATCTCCTCGAGTGAGGATCGAATCCACAACCAGTCGGTTTTATAGTCACACCTCGTGCCGCTGCGCCACGACTGGCCATCATTTTAACAATAAATTTCTTTTCTATATTCATTCATGTTTTCCCAATATTAGAGGTGGAAGTATACAACGGTGGTTTAGTTGACTACCTATACGTAAACACTGGGGAAACTGTTCACGTGAAATTAAAAGTCGACGAGTACGCGATGATCAGTAACGAAGACGATCCTTGTACTTACGCCGCAAATTATAGTGCTAATTCTGTAAGTCTTACCAAAATTATAATTTATTACACTTTAAACTAAAATTATATAGTTATGAATGTTATATATAATGTGGTTGAAAATTAAATCAGCTTCACGCTGTATTCCGCATATAGCAGAGTGGATAGAAGGAACTTAGTGTTAACACACTCCGTTACCTACTTTCCGCCGATTTTTTCGAAGCATTATGTGTTGAGATGGACCTTACATCGGGATTTTTGCCTTGGTGCCAGAGCGAGGAAATGAAACTATTTATAAATAATATTCCCCCTAGCGGGCATCGTACACACAACCGTCATGTTACAGTCACACCCGTATGCCCCTGTGCCACTACTGCTTCAACGGCTTACATGGTTACGTTGGTTGGAATTCGACGATGATGGAATTTTTAGAATATTAGAAAAGTTATAGTCAAAAATTATTTTTTAATATATAAGAAGTGTAAGAAATACCCGTTCTTTTAAATTGATTCTTCTGATTAGGTTGAATGGAAGAGATCATTTTTAGAGATAAGGCCGCCTTTTTACATTTTTTTTGTATGAATTTATTTGTTATTTTCTGGTGTGAAATAAAAATTTTATGTTTATATTAAAAACTGGTGATACATCGGTTAAAAACAAAGAAAAACAAATTTTAGACAACGTCTCTTAAGTTGCAAGAGATTGCAGCAAAACTTATATTCACATAAACTTAAGTCCTAAAACAATAAACTTCCAGTGTACAACAAAATGCGTGTCGGACATAGTAGCAGAGACTGTAGGCTGTTCTGGACCTTGGATGGAGAGCGAGTTGCCCTATTGCAGCAATTACAACGATATAACAAACCTCATCGCTACTTATATATTGTAAGTAAAATACAACGAAGGCTCTATTGATCATAAGTGTTTGATTATCCTAAATTTATATTTTTTCATACCATTCGACCAATAATGTTCAAATTGGGCTAAAAAAATTGAATAATAAATAAATAAGAAAATAAATGATGTGGACCTTAAAGCTTCAAATGGAAATCCACCTTTTTCCCTTTCCGTAGAAACTTTAGGAAATTCTAAGTGATACTAAGATAGTGTAGGAGAGCCCATGGACTCTAACCTACCTTCATTTTACTGGGCATTGTCTGTCAGTTACAACATAATGGACGAGTTTTATATATTATATTATATGTTTAATTTTCTTCAAACGCTAATGACGGGTACTTTAAATTTGATTTATTTAGTTTTTTTTTTGTAGACAATACGAGAATCCTAAGTGTGAATCATGTCCAAGATTTTGTCGATCATATCTCTATAATGGTTTTGTGACGGACAGACAGAAAAATTATAGATGGGAGTCAAATAATACTAAAGCAGCATCTCTACAGACACAAGTAAGATAGGAGTTCATTCATGTATACTAAAAACATGTACACACAACATACATAACATATTATGTAATAAAACTAACATTTTATTGAAAGTATAATGTGAGACATATTCGTGGCGCAGTGGTAGTGTTCGTCAGTAAAAGCGAAGTCGTGGGCTCGATTCCCAGCCCAATTGGAAATTAGTTGGAAACACAGAATATCTTAAATCCTTTTTGTTTTACCTAACTTTCTTTCAACTTTTATTACTAAGAAAAGACTACTTAAAAAATATTAAAATTTCCACGATTCCCTAAATCGGACGGAAAGCGGAGAACGAAGAGTTTCAACAGCAAAGTAAAAAAAGAACCTAAAATTATCACAAAATAAAAATTAAAACATACAATATTCAGACAAATTCATTACGAAATACCACAACTACCTGCCACTCGCCTATAATAATTTACGAAACACTTCCGTGTTACAGCGTCTAGCGCTAGTTTGAACATCTAAATATAATTCCCTTACAGATATACATACATTTCAACAATATGATGGTTTCTGTGTATGAAGAGAGGTATAACTATGACTGGAATCTATTCTTGGCGGACCTCGGCGGTAGCGTTGTAAGTTATTTGTGCTGTACTGACACTACTGACAAAGAGCTGTAGAGTTGGCTTAAGATAAGTAATGCTATAGCAATGGTTGTGGGTGTAGTGTTAAAACACTCGGTTCTCCACTTTTCCTTAAGTTTTTGAGACGTTACGTGTTATGAGATTATATGTCTTTTTAGCAAGGCAAGAAAATTAAAATAAATAAATACAATAATTTCTATACTCACCTGAATGAGAGTCGAATCTACCACCGGCTCGTGTATAGTCAAATGCTGTTCCACATCACCACAACCGATTTTAGCATAAACTAGAATTTGATCAAATTGCTAACGATTATTTATTGAACAACACTAGAGGATAGTAACCAGACTACTTTTATAAACCTAGTTCTTTTAACGGAAGCTTTTTATCTAGCCAATGCATTTGTTGTGAATAAATCTTAATTGTATACATATTTGGACAAGACGTTGCCTTGTAAATTTACAATTTTTAACCAGCGGAGAAACCTAAAAGTTTTTAATTCGAAGCCTGTGTTTTTAGGGTTCCATACCCAAAGGTGAGCCTATTACTAAGACTTCGCTGTCTATCTGTCTGTCAATCCATCTGTCAGTAGGCTGTAGCTCATAAATCTTAATAAAGCTATGATATTTTGTAACTAGTATTTTTTTTTATAAATAATGATATGGAACTCTACGCCCGATTCGTATTTAGCCGATTTTTTTTTAAATACTCGGGGTAGTAGGTAGTCCATAACGGTATCATAAGTATAAAATAAAACATATCATATAAGTAATATAACACCCTTAATATACTATCTTTTTTCAGGGTTTTCTTCTGGGTTTATCAGTTTTAAGCTTAATTAATATAATAGAAAACGTTTGGATAACAATTATTATTCCTTTCATCGTTAAAAAGACCAAGAAGAATGTAAAAACAAGCTCCCCTGAAGACACCAATATTCCTAAAAATGATAATACGAAACTAGATATAACAAATGTTTCTTAAATATATTTAAATGCGAGAGGCCGCCCGAAACTTCGTTTTGCATGAACTATAAAATATGAAATTCTATATTCTCCTATTCCCGTAGGAATTTTGGGAAATCTTCTCTTTATGTTTCCCTATACTTCCCAAGAATCTTACAATCCTTCTACTCCGCTTAGTTTCGGCTGTGCGTTGTCTGTTAGTGACTACAGAAAGGGAGGGAGGGAATTTTGAAGGAAAGTACGTAGATTAATCTAATGAGGTTTAAAAACAGTTTTAATAAATAAAATTTGTCGAGTGAAATTTGAATACAATGCCATCATTTGCACTACCATGGACTACCATGAACTGGCACCCAGTGTCGTTTTAAGGCGTGTTGGGCCCTAGGGCACATGCAAATTTCCAGAAGAGACCCTGCGCTTTAAATGTTTTCTTAAGAAATCTTTTAAAATTACTATTACACGTCACGCATATTTTTTCTAACTTGGCTCTTATTAACCGCAGGTGCTTTACTTCAAATATTTTGCTAGCTAAGATTTGAAAAATATTTTTATTAGCATTTAAAAATATTAATATTTCTTATTACTAATTGATATCTGTAAATTGTATAGATTATATCTTTTATGAAGCAATGTTTCTTTTATTTGGACTTCTTGTCCAATACACGGATACACGGATTTCCTTTCTAAATTAGATATTTTTTTTAGTTTCACCCCGTCCCTGTTAAAACACTTCCGCTCTCCACTTTCCGCCGAATTCTCGAGGCATTGCGCGTTTAATGGCAGAACTTAACGCCACATTTTGCTTCTTTGCCAGTGCGAGAAAATAAAAATATTACACATTTCATTCCACTGAGTGGGAATCGAACGCGATACGCCATGACTGTCTCGATGACTTTTAGTGGTGCTTATTAAATCGTTAGTAGATAAATATTTAACATAACAACTATAGGTAAAGAATAAATATTTATTTTAAAGTCATCTTACAAAACTAATACCACCAAAAGGAGCGAGACATCGAAATGTTCATATTGAATATGGGGCCGTTCAAGTATTACGTAAGCAGTGTTTTTGCAATTATTGAAAAATTGCTTCCTCCCAAATCTCCAGTATATTGCACCAGTTTGTTTGTTCTAGATCATATGGTTCTACTTAGACGATCCAGATTTATGGTGTTGCGTCAGAACCAAGATGTACCACTGTACTCTGCAGTTTTATCTCCTTAAATATTTATAAATAAAACTGCTTCTTACTATCTAATAATATAAATGTGAAAATGGTTGTTTGTTCGACTTTGATTTCAGTGAAAATGGTTGTTTATTTCAAAAATTACTAAACAGATTTAGATCAAATTTTATTAAAATAGCTTAGTTTTTAAAATAACATATAGGGATTATGGTCGCGGGGGAATGAAATATTTAATATTTTCATTTTCTCTATTTGGCAATAAGGCAAAGCGCGGAAAGGGAATAATACAGTGTCTTAACACTAGGTTCCCAGATTCCCTCCGCCTACCTTGCTATGCACATAGAGCTTGAAGCTATAAAAAACATAGACTATAATTTATATAAAGATGATGTATAATTTGGTTAATAAAAATTTGATAATAATATATCTTTAGCTCCACTATGTATCCCATGTACTACACATGGCAGAGGGAACCTAGCGTGAATTTAAAAATATATATTATTGACCCACTGTCCTAGCTGAACTACTAATGACTAATAGACCATACAAAATGTATTCACAGATAACGAAACTAATACTTAAATACTCTTTCCCATATGAACACTGCTATTCCGATCTAACCAATCCAATCTTGTATTGTCTGCCAAGAGCACTTCAGTATAAGCATCATTGCATTCCAATAAATGCTATTTGGATTAGAACGTCTATGCCTACAGAGATTTACTTATTTACTAAGTCAGCATACAATGGATAAATCCAACTAATACATCAGAGAATCAGATAAAGAGAGAGAGAGAGAGAGAGAGATATGAGATCAAGTTTGATAAATTTCTTATTCAGGATGATTATAATTTAATAGACAAGACAATAAGAAACTTTCCACCACTTAGGATTCACTCCTACTCCAAATTTGAAGCCTAAAATCACCACACTAGAGGGCGAGATATGGTCAGCACATTCTGTAGTAATCCAAGGCAGTAAATTCGAAAATGTTGCAGTGGTCAATTTGCCTGTTTTTGACTGGACTGATTGTCACGTTTACAAAAATTTTTTGTGTTCTTAGTTTATGGTATTTCGAGCACTAATCTTTTCACGAATGTTACGTTAAATAGACTGTACGGTAAAAAAGACCAAATTTTGCACAAAGGACAATGTATCTTAAAAAGAATCCAGATACAATGCTGGTTTATTAATATCAATAATAAAATAAATATATATTTACAATATTTACATGACGATGGGTTAATGATAAGTAATATTTTAGAAATATGTAACGTTATAGATAATATTGCTATATATATAATAATATATTGACATAAAAAGTTACATAGAGGAAAACATTAAAATGCACATTAAACAATGAATATTAAGGAGAAGGGACCTTTATGAGGAAGAAATCATATAAGAGACGGATTAACTTAGGACAGATGAAAAGGAGAGAGGAGAGAGGAGGTGATAAGGGACGTTTACATAGATATTGACGATACATATCATTTAGAAGAAAATGTATGTTTTTATGTACTAGATTTAAAGATTTTTTTAGGTTTACGTTTTTTTCCGCATAATTGCCGCATTTTGTGATTTCCGCATTTGATTTCAAGCATTATTGTAAGTGCCAAGCTTGACTCCGAACTTTTTCCTTTCAGAGCGGGGAAATAAAAAAAATACATAAACATCAATCCACTGCCCCACAATGGTCTGCAAAATAATGATAATCATTATCAATCATTATTTAGAAGAATAATTTGTTCTTTCGCCTAAATAAATATTCTTAGTCACTTTAAATTTCGGTTGCATAAATTTCCATATACATGTAATATAAATAAACAAAATCTGCGATATATTACGAAACGTTTCTAATGTTGGATGGAGCCCTCTATAATTAGCGAAGGGCTGTTACAAATATTTTCGTTTACGATTACGTGGCGTGAATCACCGGAGTTGGAGTCATGTTTGCTATTTAGATATCTTCTCGTCCGTATGTTACTTATTTTCACGCTGTATCCCGCACAGGAGGGTAGGCAGAGGGAACCTAGTTTTATTTGAGTGCATTGAGTGTTGAGTGAATGAAGTGGGAATCGAACCCACAACCAGTCGTGTTTACAGTCACACTTTGTGCCCCTACGAGACGACTGGCATTAATGACTTATTTTCTGTTCTTATTTCTTTAGTTACACGCTGTATCCCACATAAAGGATAGGCAGAGGAAAACTAGTATACGTTAGTCTATACGTAAAACTTCCCGCTTTAAAAAAATATTTACAATACGAAGTGATATTACTCACATTTTGATATTAAAAAACAATATTTAAACATTTTAAGCAATCAACAAAACTATTTTTATATTTTATATTTGATATTAAATATCATACAAAAATTAAATATTACTTTAGTATCAATCAACAATTGTTACTTTTAAATCAAATCAGCTTCTCGCTGTATCCCACACAACAGGGTAGGCAGAGGGTAACTAGTGTTAAGACACTCCATTCCCCACTTTCTGCCGAATTCTGGAGGCATTGTGTGTTGAGTGGCAGAACTAAACGCCGCGCTTAACCTCGACACCCGAGCGAAGAACTAGAAATATAAATTTAAATAAAATTTCATCTCCTCGAGTGGAGATCGAACCCACAACCAGTCGGGTTTACAGTCACACCTCGTGCCGCTGCGCCACGACTGGCCTCAATTGTTACTTTTATATGTATTTGAACAGATTTATTTGATACAGGTTTATTAGTTTAACATCTGCCTACGTACACTGCATCCGGCTGGCGAGTCATTCACCGTGAACATAAATTCCACTAACTAAATTATTAAAAATGGCACATCGGTACAGCGCTAGACTGTAAATACGACAGTTGTGGGTTTTATTCCCACTCGTGGCAATTAAATATTTACCTCCTCGCTCTGGTAATAGGATAAGACGTGTCGTTGATCCGCCACTCACCATGCTATGTCTCAAAAATTAAGAAAAAATAATAGAGAAAAGAATATCTTGACACTAAGTTATATCTGCTTATTCAGATATATGCTGGCTACAGTGTGATGCTGAAAAAAGAATACGATTTTCGCAACAATTATAGGGACATGCATAGTCATTATTAGCGATCTCTTACAAATAATCTTAAGTAAAAAAAAAAAACAGTTGCACGCTGTGTCCCGCACACAGCAGGGTAGGCCGAGGGAACCTTTGCCTCGGCACCACATCGAAGAAATGAAAAAATAAATGTAAGTAAATATTTTATATCCTCGAGTGGGGATCGAACCCACAACCAGTCGATTTTAAAGTCATGCCCCTGTGCCACGACTGCCCTCATGAAAAAGACAATGCGAACGAGCGTTCGGGTCACCTGATAGTAAGTGATTACCGCCGCCCACGACCCCGCGCGACACCAGAGGAGCTACAGGTGCGTTGCCGGCCTTTAAGGTGGGTTGGGGGCCGGAGCTCGGCATTACCTGATGCGAAACGCAGTGGCGTAAAGCCACTGCGCCGGTTTTAAATGGTAATGATCCGGTATAGTCTGCCCATGCGTGTTGCCATTGCTGGCGACGTGACTCTACCACACGTACTTTAGTCGTCTCTTACGACACCACCAGTACCAGGATGATCTTATTCTAGGTCGGCATCACGCGGCACAATAAATGTAACCTCTAGTATAATATTAAGTAGTATAAAAAATATTGATTACTGTAAAATGTATAAAATGTATTGATACTTGATGAAGTTACACTTCTAGCATTTTTTTGACTAATTAGAATAAATTAAGCAATATATCATTTTATTTCCCATTTTCATTTCATTTAGAGACTTCTTTAAAGCTGGATTCTTAATTTGATACTGCACTTTGAATTAATTTAGACATTTTAAATGTTTACCATGTTACCTTGCTACATGCTAAAGATGTTAGTTTCTATTTTCAATTATGAAACCAGCGCAGCGTGTAAAAGGTTCCCATTCCTTTTTTCCAACGGCTCACCTTTTACTCCTAATATCATACAAAAGTATAATATGAATTATGTAAATTTTTTAATATAACATTTTCTTTATAACAATCAGCCTTTCATAACCGTCAGTCTAAAAATATAAAACACTAAAATCTATCTAAGACGAGCTGTGTTCAAGATCGAACGCCAAGAATTTACAATCCAAGCATTGACCTTGTATTCGCCTCGTACATGTAAATTGGGAAAATTGGCAGAAATTATTGTATGCAATGAAATTCAATTGCAGGATTCGATTTTAAATTCCTATATATATTTATGAATAACTTATATCGACTGGAGATTACAACAAATTGACAAAAGAGCTTGTCTTAAATTGTTTTTACTGATCCAGATTAGAAATTTTCGAATATAAAAAATATTCTGAAGTTGACTGACAGAAATAAAAAAAAAATGTTGAAGTTGACTGACAGAGTTGAAAAGCGATCAAAGTGCCAAATATATTTTGGGTTGATACCAGAAAGTTGAATTTAGTTAAAAATATTATCAGTATCCATCTTTACCAGTAAGTTGTATATGGTATAGATAGACAAACGAGGTCTTTGTTTGCTTTTGTTGTCGATAACTTTGTTATATTTTACTCCTCACTTGATCAGCAGATTACAAACTCTGTTATACAATGTAGGCAATGAATGGAGGGTGTGTCAAAACAGAAACGGAAGCAGCTCAAATACGTTGAAAATACAAAATCTTTGTATAATGTAAGAAGTAAGAACGAAAATGAAAGTGTTAAGACGATCACAATAAGAAGCAGAGGCAAGTGGAGATTCTAGTCTACTAAATCTACACTTTCCGCTCCTTTATTTATATAATCGAAAAAAACTTATGATAAAAAAACAAAAAATAGTAACCCTATTTTATGTTTAATTGTAATATATAAGTGCACTTAGAGATTTCTCTAGAACGATGTTTCTAAATCTATGTATACACTATTTCATTTAGGCATCGATTTATTAACCACAAATACTATTCATAATTGACAGACTGACGCCACAGCTTGCTTACATCAAACGCTCGACATGAATGGTTGCTCTGACTCAAACCTGGAGACGATCCAGCAGAACCTGCCCAAATTCAGCGAGTTTGAAAATACGCTCTAGATACGTCAAAGATAAGCAAGGTAGTCAGAAGAAAGTAAACTTACGTAATAATATAACTTTTTCTTTGAATACATTTTAATGATATTTTTTTTATTTACACTTATCTATCTTCTGGCCTATGGGATGATAAGTAGAACAACAGTGATTTGTGATTCTGAAAGGGCAATATGCGAAAATGCGAAATGCGAATGCGAAAAAAATATACGTAAGTATTGTTTTAATCACATATTAGCTTACATTTTATAAAAATAAAAATATTTATCAAAATAACTTTTATTCACGGTACCAGATTTCAATTGTAAAATGAACAAATAGCTACATAATTGTGACTAATATGAATGGTAGCCATGTACTTCTGACATCAGACACGGTGGACCATGAATGACTCCTCACTGGAGGTGTTCCAGCTGGCCATGCTCGTATAATTCTAAAACTATACACATATATCTGATCGTGGAAGTCATCTGTCCACAAGATGCCTCTTACATATTTAGCCAAAATATGTTTTTATTAGTTAATTCTCCATCAATCCATATTGTCAATTTTATTAGTATTTTGCTATGTCTATCTATCATATATTCATCGAACACTATAGCTCTGCGTTTAAATCTAAATGATGATAAAGATTGACATTACAATTTTTTAGTTTTATCAGTAAGTATATTTGGACAACAAGGTATCATTGGGTTGCACCATATGGTCGGTGTCATAAAAGTGAGTGGAAGGTGGAGAATAAATATAATAATGTGTTACTCGGACTTTTATGTCTTAAAGTCCACGCAAAAAAGGTTGAACACCTTATTATTAGTTATTTTTAGTTAATAATTATAATATTTTTGTTAATATTATTACTTTATTATTATTGTTAATAATTACATTCAACATTTAAATTATTTCATCTAAACCAAAATAGATTTAGTTGCCATCATATAAATTCATATATTTTTTTAATATATATCTCCGGTATGTAGCTCCGGCAGGAAGAACTTACCAAAATAGTAGTTCTATATCTTTCATAGTATTTATATAATGCTTAATTAATAAGTAAAATATTATTAACGCACAATCAATATAAAAAAAACAAGTAATAGTTGACGTTTCACTAATACCACGATCAAAAATAAAACACGGTCAACTATTCAAAATTAACTCCCAAATTCTTTCACATAGAATTTACTTTCCAATAAATATTATTAATAATGTAGCTCAATGGAAAATGAACTATATTGTAATAGTTATTGAGTATCAATTGTAATGTGATTTTTGTAAGACCTATAAGAATAGATTTGGCAGGCAGCAAAGCTGAGGTGCCTATTAGGTTTCGTGTGATCGCCAGCACTGTCTGACTCATTTGTCTTACTTATTAAACATTTCTTAGATCGATTCTGACAACGGAACCTAAAATATTGGATTTAATTATCATTATTGTATAAATAATAAAATTAAATGTGAAAATTATTTTAATTTAAATGAAAACATTTATAAATAAATTCAATGACTCTGACAACCCAAAAAGAAATGTCAGAATTTTTCTGTTTCGTATAGGACCAATAAGTTTTAAGCCATTGCCAAGTGGAACGATGTCCTGCTAATGAACTGGTAATACTTTTAGTAGAATTAATATGAATAGATTTTGGCAGACTCTGGTTTTTAAAGATGTGTTTTTAAAGAAGAGGAAGTCTTTAGGTGTTGCTGTTAAGTAAAAAATAGTTTCAGCAACCCCATTGTTACTGATATAAGGGTAATATCTCAAAACTCGTTAGAATACAATTTGGGCTATGTTGTTCTCGGAGTTAAAGAATACGATTAATATTTAAAGAATTCACTTTGCCTTTATTCTGCGACATTGGGAAAACATAGTTATAGATCACGCCGTGTGATCCCGGCCTAGAATAGGATCATCCTGGTACTGGTGGTGTCGTAAGAGGCGATTAAAGTACGTGTGGTAGAGTCACGTCGCCAGCAATGCAACACGCATGGGCAGACTCGACCGGATCGTTACCACACCCGGCATTTAAAACCGGCGTGAAGTAGTGGCTTTATGTCACTGCGTTTCGCATCAGGTAATGCCGGGCTCCGGAGCCCAACCCACCTTACAGGCCGGCACCGCACCTGCAGCTCCTCTGGTGTTGCACGGGGTTGTGGGCGGCGGTGATCACTTACCACCAGGTGACCCGCACGCTCGTTTGCCTTGTCTTTTTCCATAAAAAAAAAAATTGGCGGAATATGGAAAATCCAGTATTTTAACACTAGGTTCCCTCTGTTATGATACGGGATATAGCTGTATAGTGTTTTAGTGTCTGCTCAAGTTGCAAAACGATACCTATACCTGTTACAAAATTTTAGCTTAAGCTAGAACATTTCAAATATCAAACATTTTTATTTATTAACAGTAAATGGACAGAGAGAACCTAGTGAAACGTGAACCACGTGAATCGTTCTACGAATCAAATATACGCATATACAATTGTACATAATATCTCAATCTTTAATTTAAACATTCTAAGCGTTAATTATTTGGTGTTTAGAAAATCATTATTTAGTTGGCAAATACAAGATTATAATTGACTCGTGGAAAGATAAACAGTCGTGTATGCATTTCGGTTCTATTTCAAGTGTTTGGAAAACACGGTGGAACATTACAAACAGGATGAAATTGAGATGCTTTAACTCAAATGGTTTTTTACATAGCTCCTTTCTCTTAGATGTGTGATTTTAGATCTGTAGAAATTTATGAGGTCAGTGTTCATTTATTTAAATGGAATTCTCTGTTGTCGGTTATAATTTTGTGTAGTTTCTTTTTGTCCGTCAAACGCGGCGTTAAGATCCGCAATGTCTCAAGTGTCTGTTTTTAAGTAGCGTGGTGATGTGTTTGTTTTAGAGAGTGTAGAAAAATAATTTCTTGGATGATAGAATTTAAATTTTATCTAATATAAATATGCATATTGTGTAATGCAGGCGAAAATATATTTTAAATTAAATATACCTCCAAAGTATGTATGTAGTGCATTAACACAATTCCAATGCCCAGTGACTTCAGCTATATCTATTCTATCAATACAAAAAGAAGAAACCGTATCGATTACATGTCTAACAAAAATCCTACTAAATGCTTCCACAAGACTATACTTTCATGGAATTAGCTTTTGAATAAAAATTTTTGAAGATTTGAAAGGGGTTCCACCGTGATTCATCCAAATACATCCAACGTAATAAAACACAGCCAACTATCTGATAAAGATCAAATTAAAAACCGTAGCGCCATAGTTGACGACGGGCAAAACCGGCGCGGTCTAATTCCGTCGCATGCCCTGCCGACTATTTCAGCTGGTCTAAAAATAATGACAAAGATCGCTTCGCTGGTAGTGGGTCGGGATTCCGCATGTGGCTCGATCCCGATACAATGGCGGATGCGGGTGGAGTGACATTTGCGTAATCTGTGCTCTCGTTTTTTTTTGTTTTTTTTTTTCTTTTTTTTTTTTAAGATTGTCTTCGGACATAGGCAACATGCTGTGTGTCGGAAATTAGGTGGAAAGTGGGGAATTTAGTGTCTTGATATAAGGTTTCTACCTGTATTTATATATATGTAGGGCACAGCGTGAAGATAATTCTAATTTAATTTTTATTTTATTTTCATATATATATTGGAGCATGAGGTTTAGGATTCTACATTTTTTTTGTAGAAGTTGTTTTTTTGTTATCGATATAATAATACAATATCTAAAAACCGACGACCGTAACGAAAATTCACTCAAATTTAAAAATGTAAATATTAAAATTTGTCTGTAAATTTTTCCTATAAAATTTTTTTTTTTAATGATATTTAGTTGTGAAAACTGATGTAACTTAATCTGAATTCTGGTGTAATAAATAGTAAGAATTTCTTTTCGAAAAACAAAAAGCAAATAAATCTTTGAAATGTTTGAATTGAAATAAATAAATAAAGGAATAAAATTAGCTTTATTAATTATTTATAAGGTAGACACAGTGAGTGTCTTGACACTAGGTTCCCAGGTTTCTGCCTACGGGGCAGGATACAGCGTGAAGTTAGATAATGCAAACTACATACTTCTATATACATACATAACAAGTATATAATACATACAAACAAAATTTTACGAATTAACATATTAATCTCTGCCTACATTTTTAGCTTCCCCATACTGTATCCTTAATATTGTAAAATAAGCGGAGGAAACATGGAAACTTAATGTTAGGACACTCCGTCTCTATGAAGACCGTTCTCCACTTTCCACCGAACACCAAATTCTTGAGGCATTGTGTATTAAGAAGCGGAACTCGCGCTTCGCCTTGTTACCAGAGCGAGGAAATGAAAATATTAAATGATCCATTTCCTCAAGCGGCAATCAAACCTATAATTTATCGTGTTTACACACACTTGTGCCTCTGTGCCACGACTGGCCTTAGGCCTTAAGAATTTTTAACTACGTATTTAAAGTACTAAAACTGACAACTATTTTATATATATTTTTTTTAAATTATTCATAAACAGTCCACCGTCTGACGCACTAGAGCTATGTCCGAGATGGCATCTTTCAGCGTATATTGGATGTCACATTAATACGTTATTAGTTCGACCTGACGACGACGACATTTAATACGCAACTGACGTTCTATTACCTTGTCTAATAATAATAATATAACTTTAACTCAGATATTATTATAATAAAAAAAATCAAAATACAACTTTTCAAACGGCTTCACATGTATTTTTAAGGGTTCCATATTCAAAGGGTGAAACGGAACCTTATTGCTAAGACTCCACTGTTTCTCCATCTGCCACCAGACTGTATCTCATATACCGTGATAGTTGAAATTTTCACAGATGATGTATTTTTATTCCCCTTTAAACAAAAAATATGAAAAAATTGAATAAAAGAAACAAAGTCTCCCAAATAGTTGACATGATTTTTTTGCCATTTTTACAGATAATAGTACAGAACCCTTTATGCGCAAGTCCTACATAGTCGGTTTTTACATGGGTTTCGGTTAGCTTTTTCTATCAGTCACTCAGTTAGTAACAAAGAAGTTTAATCTATATTAATATAATACAAAGAATTTGACTGAACTACACTGAATCTTAGAGACTACTAGTTCAAATAAAGAAGCGCTCTTATTTCCGTCTCAAAGGCCGATACCTCACCTGTAGCATCTCTGCTGTTGCACGGGGTCGTGGGCGGCGGTGATCACTTACCATCAGGTGACCTGTTCGGTGGTTTCCCTTATCTTTTCCCATAAAAAAACTATATAGGATATTACAGTGGCGTAGCTAGGGTATTTGCTGCCTGGTGCAGCTTAGGACTTGATGCCCTTTAAAATGGTCAAAATAATTTCAGATTTCAAAACACAGTAGAGTAGATGTATAATTGTTTATTGCTACAAAACTATAATAACTATATATAAGTTATAACATTAGATTTTGGTAAAAATTATTGCAAAAATTTAAAAACGGACATTACGCGCTTTTTGGCTAGCAAAGTCATTAATCACATTTTCAAAATCAATAGTATCGACTAGTTCATGTTCGATTGACATGATAGCGAGATTGTATTTTTCATTTTCATTCTCTCATTTTTCTTGTACTTTTCTAAATTCTTGATTGAAAAAAAATTAGAAGAATTGATCGTAGATTTTGATGCCCCTCTCCTTTTGGTGCCCGGTGCGACTGCACCGCTCGCACCCCCCCAGCTACGCCACTGGGATATTATACATTACGTTAATCGCATTGATGAATAAACTGTATACATGCGATCAGATTTACCTCGGACTCAAAAATACATATATCTAAATAAAGTTTAAATATCTGTCTATGATTTCAAAACAACTGTGTTTTTAAGGTTCCGTACCTCAAAAGGAAAAACGGAATCCTTATAGGATCACTTCGTTGTTCGTCCGTCCGTTTACAAGACTATTTATCTCAAGGTTGTGTGGAGATTTCAAACTAAAATTAACATTAAATATAGGCCATTGGTTTCTTGAAGTACATTCAAAACCTAAAGAGTTCTTACCGCGGACCTATACTTATGAAATTTGGCGAAAAGTGAGAACTTACAACACACTGGAATCCACGACTCGCACATAACCGATGTTTTTTTTTTAAGTGTATATAGTTGTTTACAAGATACTAAAACACAAACAAACGATTTTAAAATGTATATCTGACTTTGTCTTTCTCTTTTTACGGGATTTAATGCAAGATGAAAGATGATGTGGAGTGTAGAAATTCTCTCGGGATCGGGATTTACGCAAATAATAAAAAAAAATCTTCTTTTTTGGAAAGGGGGAAGCGGGGAACGCAGTGTTTAACTATGGCTCTAAATTTTTTTTAACGCGAATGAAAGCTTTTTCAGTTTAAAAAAAAAAATAATCAGTTTTATTTTCTTTTGTTATAAGACGATAAGTGATTGTCTATATGTTCTTTATTGACGACCTACCTCAATCTCTAATCTTACTGCAGTAATTACGCTGAAGTAAATAAATAAATGCCAATCAATTAAACGGTCTATAAAGTACCCATTGCTACATCCATATAAATCTTTATAATGTTTCTTTTATTTTATTTATTTTTTATTTTCAGGTTGTATCCCGCACACAGCAGTGTAGACAGGGGAAACCTAGTATTAAGGCTCTCCGTTCCCCATTTTCCGCAAAATTGTGTGTTGAGTGGCGGAACTCAATGCCGCGTTTTGTATCGACACCAGAGCGAAGAAATGAAAATGTTGAATATTTTTTTCCTCGAGTGGAAATCGTACCCACAACCTGTCGCGATAACCGTCACAGGCTTATACCCCTGTGTCACGACTGGTCTCATTATTTAATCTCAAAAATCTAATAAAATCAGCTTCACGCAGCACCCTGCTGTGTGCGGGCAGAGGGAACCTAATGTTAAGACACTCTGTTCCCCATTTTATTTATTGAATTAAAAAGATTATGTTTCGACCGAGATATGTCTGATTGGAAGTAATAATTTCCTTTATAGTCCCCTCAATTTAAACATTTCTATCAACGATTTTTTTCCGCTCTTTTTTTGGCTTCACACGTTTAAGGAAACATTAAAAAAGTTGAGTGTTCAGTAGTTGCGTAGTCTTTTTACTGAATCGAGGTAAAAAATATATATTATGATATCTTTGAAATCAAGTGAACAATATCTTTTTCCCCTAGTGGGAATCGAACTTATAACGGTGGCCACGACGACCACCTCTATTCTTTAAATAATTTGAAGTTTTGGCTATAACTGTTATTACTAAATAAACTAATGTTTCTTATGAATACAATCTTTTTCACAGCTTAATAAACAATCTATTATCTGGCATCAGAATAAGGCAACGGGCAAACTTTACATTAGGACATTCTTGGCAGCGGCGCGTAACACCGGATTTTTGCATTTTGTCCAATGACCGTTTTGGATCAAGTTCGCGAATTAACTGTAACTGAGTTGCTATGGGCTTTGAAAGCTTTATGTCGTTATTTTTTTTTACTTTCTAGCAGGAAAGTAGAGGGAACCTATTGTTAAGACACTCGTCCCGTCTTTCCGTTTAATGTTCGTCTTCTTTCTTTCTCTTTGGAGAGGAAATGAAATATTTCATTCCCCCAAGTGAGAATTGAATTCATAACCATCGTGTTTACAGTCATACGCTGTTCTACTTAAAACACATAACCGTTCTAATTTTCTATTATAGTTATTTTTTTTAAATAACGGAAGGAAGGAACATAATGTTCAGACACTCCATTTTCCAATATCATATATTTTAGGACAGGCATATTGCCTTTAAGACAGTGCTCGGTGGTGACATCTACATATCTATTCGCTTTTGCAAAAGAACCGAACAACTTAATAATTTTTTTTAATTCCTTATTGTCTCTCCAGTGGACAACGCCAACCATCGCAAATGTTTAATTAATCACATTACCCTTACGCATTACAGCTTTCACAATTTACAAATATATTAATATATAAAACCTTTTTAAAATCTAGAAAATAAAGATTAGAGGGCTTCTCTAGATTTCTTGGTGCCTTGTATTTTTATATCCATTTTAATTGAGTTGTTCAAAAATTTGTAATCTATCAATAGATTATTCGTAATATTGTTTATATGTTATTTCATTCTCATCAGAAATGAAGTCGTAATCCATAATATTTATTTCAGCTCAATTGGATACTGGGTAGTAGGTCAAATTCACTGACGACATAACAAGTGGAATCTACCTGTCAATCACTTAGTAAAAGAAGAGTTTTACTCCAATATATTAATGAAACATATATTGCGGCAGTCGTGGTGCAAGGGTACAAGAGTGTGTCGTAAATACGGCGGTCGTGGGTCCGATTTCCATTTGTGGAAATAAAATGTTTTTTTTTTTTAAATATAAGACAAAGCGCGGCGTTGAGTTAAGAGGAGAGGAAATCAACACGCAATGCCTTAAGAAACCAGGAAAGTGATGAAAGCGGAAAGCGGAAGATTTTTAATGAGAAATGGAGTGTTTTAATACTTCGTTCCCAAGGTGCCTCTACCTTTCCTGCTATATGCTTGATATATATACGTATACAAGATACATTTATAGTACACATAGTTCCCGTAGCATTAATAAATTAGAATTAGTTTTCAATATATATATACACTTAAGTACATATAGCTACATATGAATTAATTACACTGTAATTTTGGCTGAAACACTTGTAGCTTTATAGAAATTTATAAATTTCATAATTTTATACATGCATCTACGTAAATATCAGTACATATGTAAATTACTTATGTGTCATCAGAACGTTCCATATTCACAACTGACTGGCAATTAGTAGATAAATTTGTTACTTATAATTAATTTACTTTTAAAGACATTAAAATAAGTCAAAGTTTTTCATTGTTTTAACAACCAATCAGCCTCACGTTGTGTTCCGCATACAGCAGGGTAGGCAGAGGTAACCTAGTGTTAAGACACTCCGTTCCCCACTTTTTGCCGAATTCTGGAGGCATTGCGTGTTGAGTGGCAGAACTCAGCGCCGCGCTTTGCCTCGGCTCCAGAGCGAAGAAATGGAAATATAAATTTAAGTAAATATTTCATCTCCTCGAGTGGGGATCGAACCCACAACCAATCGGTTTTACAGTCAAACTCGGTTCTAGTCACGTACTTTATTTAAGTTAGACGAAGAAATCCCAATGAGGCCACTTGTTACCATATATCGGCTGCTTCAGATGTGTTCAGGGATACGAATACATTATTACTGTGTATAAAAATTATACACTTTTGTCAACAACTAATGTTGTCAAGAGATTATTCTCTTAAGAGAATCTTCATAAAAACTAATGTGATTGTGAGAGATTCTTTTAAGCTTACGTTTTCAATCTATTTGTATTTTAGATAATATATAGATATATTAAAAAAGTAAAACAATGGAATGAAATAAAGATTTTCATGAGTTTATTAGATCACAAGACTATTTATAGTAGGGGCCCAGGTTTAGGGCACATTTGCGTGCAGCACTTAAAAGATTTTTTCTATTTAAATCTAGGCAAAATTAAGGAAAGCTACTAGTTTAAATTAAACAACTCCTTCCAGACATACACGCGTCAAATCTACTTAACCTGCATTCCAGAAAGCTCAAGAAGCTTCCCAAGTATAATGGTAGATTTGATCAAAAGGCTACAAGTATGATTGAGATTCTGAACTTTAATGGGTGTACCGGAGACCTGGCGGCGCGCCAGGCCGCCGACGATGTGTCATACGCATAGGTTAGGAAATTTTTATAGATTGACATAAATAGATACATTTTTTTAATTCAAACTATATTTGTTATATAGCAGAGTAGGCACAAGAAGCTTAGAGTTCAGACAGGGGAACAGAGTTCCTAATTTTCCGCCCAGTTTCTGAAACATTTCATGTTGAGTGGTCAAACTCCATGTCGTGCTTTGAATTTATTCTCCAGAGTGATCATCGCTAGGTTCCCTCTGCCTATCCTTCTTATTCAGATTTTTTCGTATTTTTTTGTGGTGTTAGTGTTATTTTTTTTGTTTATTTATATGCACTTCAACTGTGCCACGATTGCACAAAGGTAATACGTACAAGTGAACGGTTTAGTTTTCTTACAAACGAATTACATACTCTATGAAATTTAATGACAAGATCTGTGACTGTTTTATGAGTCGTAGAGAATTTCGAACCAAATGTCGTATGCCATGAGAGAAACAACAAATAATGCTCGTTACAACTTACATACTTTTTTTCAAAAAGTGAAATATATTTATTTTGTGCCGTCTATATATATACATATGTATACAGTATGTAAGTTTGTGCCTATATTGTATTGTAGAGATTTTGTTGATTCTAACATCAAGTTTTTTTTTAGCTTCACACTGTATTCCGTTCATGGGTGGATAGGCAGAGGGTATCTGGAAAACCTGGTGGCCCAATAAGACACTTCCATTGCCTACTATCCGCCGAACTCTAGAGGCATTGCGTGTTGAGTAGCAGAACTCAACGCCGCGCTTTGCCTCGCTAAGAAATTAAAATATCGAAGCGAAGAAATTAAAATATTCCACACACAGCAGGGTAGGCAGAGGGAACCTAGACTTCGCTCCCCACTTTCCGCCGAGTTCTGGAGGGCATCGCGTGTTGAGTACGTCAATTGATTCGTCTTAAGTTGGCGGGTCACAAGAGACATAAAAATAATAAAAAATACTACAGTGACAAGACACCATCTATTCAATCTTTGATACTGTATCTGTTATACATATACAAAAGAAGCTACTCGTATTACTGCGATCTTCATGATGATCGGTACCTTAACATATATATTTAGATTTACCCGAAACTGAAATTTTGAAATGGTTGACAGTGATGAATGTTGCTGTGAAATATTATGTTATATTAAATTTTATATGCGTCGGTTTTGTAATTATAATGTAAGTAAATTAAATGTTGTTTTAGATAAATACTAATGAAGTATGGAAAATTTTCAAAAATGGACTAACGCTGTTACGACTCACAAATATGGTCAATCCACTCGAGGATTGTATCTGTTAAAAATATAAAAAATATCTTTTTTTTTTTCCTGAACCTTGCCACGTTACGAAATCAAAAATATATGTGCTTTTCAGCATACTTTCGATGGTGATATATAACGAGAAATTATTTAGTTTTTCATGGGTTCATCGCCAAACGACTCGTGGAAACGTGGAAAAGTAAATATCTTTTGAGTTTAAAAGTTATTTTAATTTAAGTAATCAAATGCCGGTATATTCTTTTTTAGCATCACGCTGTATCCTGCATATAGCGGGATAGGCAGATTGAACCGAGATTAACAGACTCCTATCCATACTTTCCGCCCAAGTTTTAAAGACTATGGATCACCGACTGATCAAGCAAGAAAACGAAAAAAAAAATATTCCCCCGAATGGAAATCAAACCCACAATCCACGTTTACAGTCAGATACTATGCCGCTACGCCAGGACGGCCTTTGACAGAATATTCTTTATAATATATTGACCGATATTTAAAAAGAAACATTTGTAAGACATTTCAATTTGTATAAAAATATTGTAACCTCGCTCGTTTCTATGATAAAAATAGAGGAACATCGCGCGTTTCTCAATTCTATAATACAATACGAGGTAATATCTTGGTAATGCTTCAATTGTTATCAAGCATTCTTTCCCAAAATCAAAATTAAAATATTCTTTATTCAATGACTGTGTAACAAGCATTTTGATTCGTCAACTTGCATAATGTCAGTAATGTCGGAAGGTTTTTCTGCTGAGAAAAGCGGTAATCACTGAACAACCAACAGGTCACCCGCTAGCTTAACCACATGATCTTAGTTTTAAAAATAAAAAAATGCCTTAAACATACGTCTTGGGCGGCCAGTCTCAGGCACTGCTCTGAGCTCTTCTCTGAGTCTGCACCTGCATGATGAACTCATAAAAATCTACATATAAATAGTCTGTGGCACATAACAAGTCAATAAAAAAATTATAGTTATTTTTAACTATATATTTATTATATTTAAAATGAATGCCCTGCTGAACCCTGCTGCGTGCTAGCGTGAAGCTAATTTAATTTAATTTAATTTAATTTTTCAAAATGAATGCAGTGAGCTGCTTTATGAAACAATACAGTAGGATTGTTAATGATAATTTGAGCAAAAATAAATTTTATTATAATATTATATAGTATCAGCGATTGAAAGTAATAAGATACTTACCATGCAATATGGAAGGCGGCAGAAAATATACAGAGAAAAGATACAGAAGAAAAGAAAAAATATACAGAAAATATATGTATATAAATTTTAGGTCACTTGAGTACTTTTTACTAGCCTATAAATTAAAATAAAGTTTAGTTTTTAAAAAGTCATGCTATGAGTATATCTCTTATACTGGACTCATACTTGTATAAAGAAACTCCATAATCCACCTTCAGGTCTAAAACTATTCGCTTGTGTGTGTCAATGTCATGTAATACAGAGCTAGACTCCCTAGATCAGCAGACTTTCTAACAAAAAAAAATAGTTCGAACGAGTGGTTCCATAGATTAGTGCGTCCAACCAAATAACCTTTCAGCATTATAATATTGGTATAAGTATTATTGATTGTACGACCACTTTCCGTCGAGCACTGGAGCCATTGTGTATTGAGTGATGGAACTCATAGCCGCGCTTTGCCTCATTACCAGAGCGAGGAGGACAAATTCAAATTCAAATTAATTTCCTCCAGTGGGAATCGAACCCACAACCTGTGATGTTTGGTCACATGCTTATATTTCACATAAGAAAGTCGCGCAGTGTCGATCATGTTCTGATTGTGATTGTAAACTTGGTTGTAACCTCTATCTTCATTCTTGCTAGTTATACTTTAATTATTTTTATTTTTCCGCTCAGGTTAATAAAGCACAGCGCTAAGTTCCGCCACTTAACATGCAGTGTCTCTAAAACACTAGGTTCCCCCTGTCGTCCCTGCTGAAAAAAAGCGTGAAGCTGCATTTTCATTTTGAAGTATTCATTGGAGCAATAAATATTCTACAGAGAATTTAGTTCAGTCGATTAATTTTTATTTTATACGCCATTTAATGCCATTACAAACGGATGTTGTTTAATGTATGTATAAATCGCTTTAGAATAGTACTGACTACTTTAATGAGATGCCATATTTTATTACACATCGTGACACTGAAATTTGTAGGTTAATTAATTAAATAGGGTTGTAACTTATTTTTTAAATTTTTAAAATGTTATTCCACACTTATAAAAAATTATAACGTAGCGGCGACTCGAACCAACGCCTCCTGAAAACCGACCAGACGCTGCGACTACTTAGCCATACGTTCTCATCAAGCTACGTCGAAATTTTTATACGCTTGTTGCAACTTATTTTGTTAGCAATAAAATCTCTCTGCAGAGATGCTTTATTTTTATACATTTTCTAAATAAGGGTTGTTACTTGTTGATAGCAGCTTCGATATCGGTGTGGAGAAATGATTTTGTTTGTTAATCTTGTTTATGAAATCAATGTCTCGAAAATTAGTTGAAAACTGGGGAGTCTTAATACTAGGGTATATCCCGCACACAGCAGGGTAGACAGAAAAACCTAGTGTTAAGACACTCTGTTCCCCATATTCATTCGAATATTCATATATGAAATTAAAATAAATAAAATAATAATAGTTTATTACAAATAATTCCATTATAGATAATATTAATTTATATGGAATGAACTGTTATAGTATTTGTGCTGACTAAAAAAGCTAGTGTTTGTTATATATACATATTCTTTACCATTCTTTATTTATAAGAATATCTAGTTCTAGAGACTTTAGCCGGCTCTTCTCTTTCTCTTCTTCGGCAGAGTCTGCTTTCTAAACCGATTCCTGAACTGACACTAATATGACAACTTAAGAAGAGTGCTTGTAACAATAGAATAAAAGAAATTGCGATTTTATTTTTTACTTCCTCGCTATTACGAATAGTCAATTAAGAAATCAGTCAGTTAGCTCGTTCGTCCGTTGTTATCCTACAATAATGGCAGTTATTATATAGTCTAATAAAGTTTTGTAAAGTATATGTATTTGTTAGCATTAATGTTTACAATATTAACTCGATTTGGAGAGATAGATTCATAGAAAGAATATGTATAATAAGTTCTTTGATTTTCACGATTATTACAGATTTTAAATGAAACTAGGATAAGGATTAATCGCGTATATAGACGGGGTCTACCCGTCATCAAGAACTACTGCAAAGTGTTGGAAACGTCGGGTTTCCAAAATGTAAAATCTTAAATATACGCGATTAATCCGGTTAAAATAGT
Source organism: Heliconius erato x Heliconius himera (assembly GCA_013421005.1). Taxonomy (NCBI): domain Eukaryota; kingdom Metazoa; phylum Arthropoda; class Insecta; order Lepidoptera; family Nymphalidae; genus Heliconius; species Heliconius erato x Heliconius himera. The sequence goes on from JAATLQ010000251.1 coordinate 72,232, forward strand.
TTCATTTATAATGAATATGTATGTTTAAAATGTTTAAAACACAGATACAGATTTGTTTTTAGATCTAAACGAAAAGGTCATCGGTATCTAGAAAAGACCTGTTAAAAAGGATAAACATAATATACTCCATTGTCGGCTTTCCGCTCGAATTTAAAGCATTTTGTGTTTGAAAATTTTGCGCTTTATTTTACCAGAACTGATAAATTAATAAAATTGGTAATGAGAACGAATGTAATTACACCTATATAACCTGAATATATTATTATCTGTAACATTTTTTACGATAATGTAGAGCAAAAGTAAACCCAAGAGTTAGTAATTAAGTAAGATATTGTAGAAATACCACATTGAAATTCTATATTTTATTTAAACGTATAAACGTTGAGACCAGTCGTGGCGCAGCGGCAGAAGGTGTGACTGTAAAACCGACTGGTTGTGGGTTCGATCCCCTCGCGAAGATGAAATATTTACTTAAATTTATATTTCCATTTCTTCGCTCTGGTGTCGAGGTTAAGCGCGGCGTTGAGTTCTGCCACTCAACATGCAATGCCTCCAGAATTCGGCAGAAAGTGGAGAACGGAGTGTCTTAACACTAGGTTCCCTCTGCCTACCCTGTTGTGTGCGGGATACAGCGTGAAGCTGATTTTTTTTTTAATATAAAGGTTACACGACAAAAATCTTTTAACAAACATTTTTTTTAGATGTACAACTTTATTATTCCATTAACAACAATATTGATTTTATGTAATTTTATTTTTATCAGTCGAAGAAGTCGTAATCCAAATTATAGCTCAATTGGACATTGGGGAGTGGGTAACACTAGCACAAGTGAAACGGTAAGTTAAATAAAGGTTAGAATATGCCCACTTTGTAAGAAACTATTGATGATAGAACCTCTGCATATTACTACTTTACTATTACTATTCTATTACAGATACTATATTAAATATATAATATAATATATACATTATTAAATATTTATAGAACTATGTATCTTTTTTTAAATATCAAATCAAATACTCTATGATTAATAATTGTGGTAAATTTATAAGTAGGTATAATATGTTTAAAGTACGCATCTAACAAATTCAATATTGTAAAATATATCAGACAAATTATAGGTTCGTGCTATATCCCGTAGATAGCAGAGTAGGCGGAGAAAACCTGTGATCGAAGTGCTAAGACACTTCTTTCCTTATTGAGATACTTTCCTTTTCTTAAAGAAAAAGTATAATTACTTTATTTAGACGAGTCATTGAGAGGCTAACGGTGAAATGTAAAATTAGTGATGTACCAAATATTTTTTTATATATGTACATATATAATAAATATTATATTTATGCACTAAATATTGCCTTAAGAAAATCTAGATTTGATATGAAATCTAGAGTATCTAGGCAACCCTAGTAAAAATGAAATATGACATCAGTAATCCAACGTGACATGAAGTGCATTTACACACGTTCAAACGACATCCCGTGGCCGGCCCTCTGGCGTGTTTACATAGATGTGTTACCCGCACCGATAGGTTAGAATTACATATAATTAATTCATATATTAATAGCTATAGTCACATAGAAACTGTATTTCAGAAAGTCCACTCATAAATTTAACCAAATCCCATTTCTTTTTCAAATAGTTTAAAGCTAATCTTATTTACATATAAACGTTTCATTTAATATGTAATATATCGAATAAATAATAATTCACTATAAATCAATTTTTTTAAGAAATTTTCACGAAAAATATATTATAAAATTTTCACTGTATGATGTACGTTACAGGCGACGCATAATTACTTTTTTAAACCAAAATCCAGATAGCCATATGCATAAACATACGTCAAACCGCTCATATATTAGAGTTTTCCAACGATGCGCCGCGAGAGTTCCCGCTCAAGTGAAAGACAAGCTTGTCTGAAAGCGTACTGTAGAAGCTCGCATCCGCCTAAAATGGGGTGATCGGGCGCGGTGGTATCGTATTGCGAGTATATAAAGGAACCGCGCCCCCCGCCGCCGGTCAGAACGGCTTCAAACGTAAGTAGGCATGCACGTACCCTACCCCGTGCGTCCAGTGCAGTGTTTAACATCGCGTGTGATCAGTGACGCCAGCTGGTTTTAGCGGATTGGATTTTGCATAGTGCAAGTGAGCAGTGAGCTTCCCGTTGTTTATTGCCTTGGTGGTGGTTGAACGTTTAGTGAGATAGTTCGTGGAATTCTGAAAGAAAATTATTGTAAAACATGTTATTGAAATTTTTGTTCATTGATTATTGAATTAGATGAAGTATTTATTAATTTGTAAAGTAAAATCATTTTTCTAGAACATTATTTACGATATTTACGAGATCTGTATAAACATACATTTGGAAATGTTGGTTAAGCTTACTAAAGTATAATTGTATAGTAGTGAAGAGTAAATAAAAGTAACCATAAAGATAGAGTAACAAAAATAGCATTCATTCAGAACTCTCGAACCAGCAACGATTGCCATAAAAGACAATAAACAACAATCCATGATCGGTCTAAATCCGTTGGCGTCGGTCCAAAGCTAAATTCCTGTGACGTAACATCCGTGAAGGGCCGCTCGGGATAAGCTAATAAAAAACGCGCGCATAAGATTCGTATTACGCAAACGGTGTCCGAGCT
>JAATLQ010000261.1:0-45846 GCA_013421005.1 Heliconius erato x Heliconius himera
GTTAAAACAAAGCAATTGGTGAAATTTCCAAGTAAATCGGTTCAGTAGTTTCAGAGAAAAATGCGGACAACAATATGTCGACAGACAGACAGACAGACAGACAGACAGACAGACAAGAAATTCAAAAAAAATCTTTTTGCTTTCTATTAGTCTTTTTAAGTGTCCCTCTATCCATTTCAGTCAAAATTACTAAATGTACAGACAAAATATTTTTACTGTCTTATTATATATAGAGATAATATATTTAGTGTCAGGACTCCCTGTTCTTAATGTTTCTGACTGAGATCCCAGTGCCTCCAGACCTACGTAATTTTAACAAATCTGAAATTTTGAGGATTAATAGTCTAATACACCAGAGCTAAGAAATGAAAATATAAATGTAAATAAATGTAATTTCACTTCCATGAGCGGGGATCGAACCCACAACCAGTCGAGTTTGCAGTCACGCTTTGTGCCACAGCGCCACAACTGGCCTCAATTCAGCCAAATTATTATACTAATGTGGCAAAAATATATTTAAAACTATTATTTCAAATTTAAAAAGTACGTTCGTAGAAAAAATCCTATTTTAATGGTAATAACATAATTCTTTGAAACATTTCCATTGAACGTTCCTCGATTTACATAGCATTTTACATTTCAATTGTTACCAATAATATCTATTGAACGCTGAAAAAAAACTATACGGAAAAAATGTGATTTACATAAGAATTTATTATGTAAAATATTCTAGCATTTTTATAGTTTCTTTTATTTTAACTATCTTTTCTTTTATACTAACTACTATTATTTTATACATATGGCAGCACTATTGACTAATTCATATAATTTTTAGGTGGTGACCTTGATAAAATATGTAACAAAATTTCATGATTTCTAGATCGCCACTCTTGTTTCATAATCATCACTTCAGAATACCGTATGTTCATTAAACGATTACCAGTTTTTTGATGGAAAAATACCGTTGAAGCCAAACCGTGACTTCATAAACATTATGGAGAGTCCGTACCAACAATTTCAAGTGTTATTTGTATGGAGTTAAAACGCGGTCACACAAGCACCTGTGATTCTTAAGGCTCTCTGGCGCGAAATCTGCATTTATTTATTTATTTATTCAGCTTCACGCTGTATCCCGCACACAGCAGGGTAGGCAGAGGGAACCTAGTGTTAAGAAACTCCGTTCCCCACTTTCTGCCGAATTCTATTGCGTTGCATTGCGTGTTGAGTGGCAGAACTCAACGCCGCGCTTTGCCTCGACACTAGAGCGAAGGAAAATATATTTAAGTAAATATTTCATCCCTCGAGTGGCGATCGAACCCACAACCAGTCGGTTTTACAGTCACACATTGTGCCCCTGCGCCAAAACTGGCCTCAATTTATTCTAGAAAAAATAAAATAAATCCCCAAACTAGTTCTGAAAGAAGTCCTAAAAAAATAATGTATAAGATATCTGACATCATGAAGATTTCAGAAGAAAATATATTTACAATTTTACTTTAAAATTAGGCATGCGAAAGTAACTTTCGAAGTGGGTGCTGGGCTTGTAAACAATGGACTAGAAACAACAACACTCCGACGATGCAGTGCTTTGACCGATTTTCTTAAAGTAAGAGGAGTTTTGGAATGAATGTATCACTGTTGAAGGAGAGTATGTTGATGAGTAAAGTGGAATTTCTAAAAAAATTATCAAATGCGCAGGGGCACAAAGTGTAATTGTAAAACCGACTGGTTGTGGGTTCAATCCCCACTCGAGGAGATGAAATATTTACTTAAATTTATATTTCCATTTCTTCTCTCTGGTGTCGTGTCAAAGCTCGGCGTTGAGTTCTGCCACTCAACACGCAATGCCTCCAGAATTAGACAGAAAATGGGGAACGGAGTGTCTTAACACTAGGTTCCCTCTGCCTAACCTGCTGTGTGCGGGATACAGCGTGAAGCTGATTTATTTATTTATCAGACCTACAAACAACTACAATAATCTAATGAGTACCATTTTTGTCTCTATTATATCTATCTATTTATTATACGTGATTACATTAATTTTGCATGTCGCCTTGATTTGACATACAATTGCGTGTTAAACAATGTTACGCCATGTTAACTTCTTTGTTCTATCTGTATTCTGATAACTAGGAGACCCAAAAAAAAATAAGCAAGGAGGAAAAAAGTGACCTGATAGTAAATTGCCTTTTATACTTTTTGATACAGAGCTTATGGTGTCATCAGAATGGTTCAGACCTCGATTACCTCTATAAAATAAGGTTGTGTCACGGATGCTTTCCTTGATTCATTATCATTTTAAAAACTTTATGCCCAACAGTTTAGAAAACATTGAACGAAACATAAGAACATTAATTATTATCAGCTTCACGCACACAGCAGGGTAGGCAGAGGGAACCTAGTGTTAAGACACTACGCTCCCTACTTTCTGCCGGATTCTGGAAGCATTGCATGCTGAGTGGCAGTACTCAACGCCGCGCTTTGCCTTGACACCAGAGCGAAGAAATGGAAATATAAATTTAAGTAAATATTTCATCTCCTCGAGTGGGGATCGAACCCACAACCAGTTGGTTTTACAGTCACACTTTGTGCCACTGCGCCACGACTGGCCTCTCTTAATTATAATTCATATAATTTTATAATCTTAGAATTTCCAACCACACAATTTCTAAGAAATAACATTATCTGATTATATTTTTTGACTACGAGTCGAAATAAGCTTTAAAAGGTAGCAATAATTATTGTTCACCTCTATACAGTACAGCCTCAGGCGTTTAGTAAAAAGTAATTCAAACAAGCCATTTCCTGCATTCATTAGCCTTATCTTCCTTCGACTTGCTTTGTTATGAAGTTTGTTTGTATTCATAATCTCTATATATAATAAGACAGTAAAAATATGTTGTCTGTACATTTAGTAATTTTAACTGAAATGGATAGAGGGACACCTAAAAAGAATAATTGAAAGCAAAAACATTTTTTTTTCATTTCTTGTCTGTCTGTCTGTCTATCGATATATTTTTGTCCACATTTTTTCTGAAAGTACTGAACCGATTTACTTGAAAATTTCACCAATTGCTTTGTTTTAACTCAACTTAACTACTAATGTTTAGTTCGTCAAAATCGGTTCATTAAAAAAAAGTTATCGTCATTTGAAAGAACACAAGGCATTAGCTTGCCTGCGAATATTATATAGCAATCGCGCTGGTAAGATTCTTGGCTAAAGAATGACATTCGAAACGCCTGGGTTATATGACTGTTGATAAAAATATATACTTTTGAAGCACTATTATATAATATTTGATACAATAAAGTAAACAAAATAGAAATGTTAGTAGAGATTACCTTCATAAATCATAACAGCTAAGTTTAAGTCGTAATTAATTCAACACAGAGATAAAGAACGATCTTGAAAGAAATATCAAGGAAATATAAAGATTTTTTAGTTGGTTCGTTCATATAATATAATTGATTGATTGATTTCTTAAATTATGGCGTTTCATATAATATATGTAACTAATTTAAAAACTGTACAGGAGTTAATATGCAATTATTACAGTTATTTTACAAAGAATATTATGAATCCTTCAAATCAATAATTTAACATTTAAGGCTGTTTCTGAAGCAGTACATTAAATTATTAAGCACATTTAACAGAGTATATTATATAGGTAAAAAGAACATAAAGTAACAAAAATATATACGTGTAATAAATAATTAGCTTTATGTATATTTTATAAATATCAAATATCAACAATGGTCGTATTTTTTTATTTAAAACAATTAAAAATTCTTTGACGATAATGTCGTAAAAAAATCATATTAGAAGTCATTATAGTTGTCGATCAATTCTGCTTATTCTTATCAATAATCATGTATTTTAAGCGGGCGAAGCCGTGGGCGAGCCGCTAGTATAGAATAAAATAGAATTGTTGGTCATTATGGCTGTCAACCAGCGTCTGACTGTAAACGTGATAATTGTGGGTTCCATTCTCATTCTGGGCAATGAATTATTTTTGTTGAGTTGAATTATTTTTGTTTTGTTGAGTTCTGTCACTTAATATGCAATGTCTCAAATTCATATGAAAATCTGATGTAGCTTAGCTAGCAAACTTAATTTTGCGGGCGAATTTTTGTATAAAATGAATTGAACTATAAGTTTCTAATATATATTTTTTTCTATGATATACCAATAAATTTTCATTTCTCAGATTTTTTCCATTATTTGTATTGTAAGTTTTCACTTATTATTAAATGTCATAAATTATATTATTTGTTTTGATAACGCCGTGAATTTCAATTTAATTGCAGAAAAAAATATGCATAAATGCTCATATCCCTAGATTGTATTGACTTCGAAACTTAACATTTTCTGTACTCTAAGGGACAGTAGGCCTAAATATTTGATATTACTTGAGACGAACAGACGAAGAACGATGTGATCCTATAAGGGTTCCATTCTTTCCTTTTGAGGTAAGGAACTCTAGAAATTAACGCTAAATCAAACTAATAAAATTTTCTATTCTGATTCGATAAACGGAATACGATTCATAAATTAAATACTAAACTTTTCTAACAGAACCTATAATGTGAAAAACTAACTTTTGTTTTAAGAATTCATTAAGAAAACTAAGAACTCTTTAATATTCAATTAATTTAATTTGTATGAACGTGAGACTAATCGTTATAATACAGAATAGCTGTAGGTTTTAATTAAATTACTGCCATGTGTTTCTACTAAGTAAATTAAACGAGTATCGCGTCTCACTTGTATGTAGTGATATATGTATCGAGTAAATGATTTCTCATGTAGAAATACATATTTTGTATTGTTTTGAAATAAATAAAATAAATAAATAAATCAGCTTCACCTACCTAGTATTAATACATTCCGTTCCCCACTTTCTGCCGAATTCTGGAGGCATTGCGTGTTGAGTGGCGGAACTAAACGCTGCGCTTTACCTTTGCCTTACCATAGCGAGGAAATGAAAATATTTAATATTTCAATCTCAAACAACAACCATCGCGTTTAAAGTCACACGCTTGTACCACTGCGCCATGACGGCCTCCACAATAATAAAATTTAATCAAAATTAAATCAGTTTCACTCTGTATCCCGCACACAGCAGAGTAGGCAGAGGGAACCTAGTATTAAGACACTCCGTTCTCCATTATCTACCGAATTTTGGAGGCATTGCGTGTTGAGAGGCAGAACTCAACGCCGCTCTTAACCTCGACACCAGAGCGAAGAAATGGAAATATAAATTTGAGTAAATATTTCATTTCTTCGAGTGGAGATCGAACTCACAACCAGTCGGTTTTAAAGTCACACTTTGTGCCGCTGTGCCACGACGGCCTCCACAATAATAATTATTAAAATTATGATTCTACTGTAAAGCTACAAACAAATATTATTATTCATTCTTTTGCGAAACCAATCAAGGGGCTCTAATTGGCTCCAGTTCATCAGTGGTAATGGAAATGTTCGCAGTTGTGGAAAATTGACAAGATTGTTCAGATTTCTGTTTATTTTAGAAGAAAAATGGAAGGCAAAATAACTTAGCCTACATTTATATTTGTCTTAAGTAAATATACATTACTTGATTGATCATTTAGAAAATACTGACAAACATAAATAGTATGAAAAGCATTATAATACTTTTTTTTATTAAATTTTATGTATAACTCTGCCTAGACCTACTACTGCTTCAGAATTAGGCGGAAAGTGGGGAATGGAGTATTTTAATATTAGATTCCCTCTGCTGTGTGCGGGATATAGCGTGAAGCTGTATGTATAACGTTATATTATAGAATAAAGACACCAGTTAAGTGAGAGAAATTCAGGATTGTAGATCGACGGGAAGTTGACAAAGTTAAGTTTGCGAAGGTTTTCGCTAGTTTTTTATAAAATGGTCTACATATATAAGATTACAATATTGTTATCTATAAAATCTATATTTTTTTAAATTTTGTATTTTTTCCATTATCACATAGTACGAGTATGTTTTCACTGCCAAATTTCATAATTAAAGGTCCACGGGAAGTAAGTACCCTATAAGTTTTTATTATGTGGCGGATTTGATACAAATTAAAACGATCATACAATGTAGACCACTTCATTATATAATAGTTTTAAAAGACGAGGACAAAAATATTTCGTCGTCGAGTATTTTTGTTAAATTCTAATCAAAAACAATAAACTATCCTGTGGTTATCCGACTGTTTCGTATAATTATAAATGTATGAGAGAAATAAAGTTTTTATTCCTCGAATTCGTCTCCAGCTACCTAGCAGTCAACTGCTTCTTAAAATTTGGTCGTAATTCGCTATGACAATAAAAGAAAATCAGTGACAAACTTTCGACAAAAGGGGTTTATTTTACTTACCCATGGCAAGTTCTATGTTGTCTTCTCTCGTATTCGAAGATTTAATTATGTAAAATCTAAATTATCAATATCACTAAAAAGTCCTATATACCTATTATGTATAGTACAGAATATTTATGATTATTTTTTAATAGGAACATTTACCAACTTTTCTTTTCGTGAGTACTCATTGTATGAACTAAACAAATTTATATTTTTTGAAAATAGCAGAATTTGACGGAAAATGGGAAACGGAGTATTTTTACACTAGGAACCATTCACATTCACCCGAGCAAACCGGCTTTAGTTTAATTTCTGAAAAATTAAGAAATTAAAATATTTGTATAAATGCTTACAATGACTCTGAAAAAAACTTATACATACTATTTTTATTCTAAGGTTCCGTGCCTGAAAAGGTATAAACAGAAACTTTATAGGATCACTTAGTTGTCCGTCTGTCAATCTGTCAAGACAATTTGTCTCGAGATAGCGTGTAGCGTGTGTGTCGAGGTATCAAGCTGAATTAAATATCAAATATACAAGGCTACGGTTTCTTGAAGCACATAAAATATCAAGCATCTAAGTCAACGCAATCAAATGATACGAGCATTTATGCATCGTGTATGCTGCATTTTGTAAAACAAATCACAGCATAATCAAAACCTATAAGGAACGTCTTGAACCTACACTTATGAAATTTGGTTCAAAGTGAGAATTTACAATACAAATAAAGAAAGAAGAAAAGAAGTGTTTTTTATGTATTTCATAGAAAAAAAATCATTACAAACTATATTTGTAGTTCAATAAGTACAAAATGAGCGCATACCCCTGCAAATTTATATTTGTTCTAAAACTTATTTTATTCGCCGCATAAACATTGTATATTATATTAAAAGAATAATTTAAAACAAATTTACTATTTTCATATAAAAATCGTGCATATATGCTATGTATATGGTATGCACCCATGCAAATTTAAGTTTTTTAACTTTTTTGTTAAGTTGAACTTCCCTTTGGCCTACAGCCCTGAAATTGGTACAGAACCCTCAGTGGGCGAGTCCGTTTCGCCCTACCGGTATTTTTACTGTATGTTTGAAATGAATAAAATTGACATGTAATTACATATTTTTAATTATACAGCCTAGCACACTCCATGATATACATCTTTCGCTATTGAATTGTCTATGGCGGATAGGCGGAGAAACTTCTCGCATAGTGAATACTCAGTAGGCGGGCACCAAATAAGTGGACCGATGACCTGGTCCATATAGCTGAAAGCCACTGGATGCTAGAAACGTGGGACCGATTGTCCAGAAACTGGATGGACATCACTGTGCTGAAACGACGATGACGACGACGATAGTTGATTTGCCAAAATAATCCACTTTATTATTTATCTATTGAGTCGAAAAACATGAAAAATAAATTCATCAATAAATACATTTCTAACGGCAAAACACATTAAACAGTAGTTTCTATAATAAATCAGCTTCATGCTGTATCCCGCAAATAGCAAAGTAGGCAGAGGGAACCTAGTATTAAGACATTCCGTTCTGCCGAATTCTGGAGGCATTGCGTGTTGAGTGGCAGAATTCAAGACCGCGCTTAGCCTCGACACCAGAGCGAAGAAATTGAAATTGAAATTTAAATAAATATTTCATCTCCTCGAGTGGGGATCGAACCCACAACCAGTCGAGTTCGAGACCACACTTCGTGCCGCTGGGCCACGACTGGCTTCTAGTTTCTATAATCTTAATATCAATTTCATATTAAAGTTAACATTAATCTTATATATCACTATAACATTCATGAAGTTATTAAATCATACGACTGTGACACTTGATTGAAGCCCCAGGTGTAATATGAATGTCTGATGTTGAGTTGAATGCGCGAAATTTCTAATTTACATGATTCGGGCAATTTACATAATTATGTTTTAAAATACGAAATGAACTAATTGCCTTTAGAATATGTTATATTAATTTCGTATTAATCTGAGACTATTTTTGAAATTAGATAAGCATTTTATGAGTAGATAAAATAGCGTTGGCATAGTTAAAACATAACATAACTGTTAGTTTAGATAGTAATTCTACTTTAACTGATATAAATATTTATAGAGCAGTTTCTATAAGTTTTGTCCCCACCGTTGTGCAGTGGGCAGTTTTTGACTGTACTCACGATAATTGTGGGTTCGATTTCAACCTCATGAAATGATTATATTTATTTTTAGTGTTCTAGGATCACTTCGTTGTGCGTCAATGTGTCTGTCAAGACTATTTATTTAACGATCGCGTGGAGGTATCAAGCTAAAAAAATATCAAACACTTAGTCTATAGTCCCTTAAACACAGATAAAAAAAAACTTCTAAGTCAACGCAATCAAAAGATACAAGCATTTATAAATTGTACTACCCGTTGACCTACAATCCTGAAATTGGCATGGAATCGTCGGTGGGCAAGTCTAACCTGCATGGTTTTTTTTTTATTTATCCAACTTAATAAAAAAAAAAGAACGTAGCGTTGAGTTCTGCTGCAGTTGAGGCGAGTAGCAGAACTCAACACGTGCGCGATACTTAGCGATAAGAGAATAAAGTGCCTTGACACTGAGATCTCTCAGTTTATTAAGCCCGATTCACACATATTAATAAAGTCTAGATTAGGGCTTTTTTGTTTTTTTTTTTCGAATGGACTTATACTGTACTGTACTGGACTGGTTTGACAGCGTCACCGGGCGAGGAGTGGCGAGAGTAGCTCCCCCCTAAAGAAAAGATATGAGCTTAGATGGTCGCTCGTGAAGGGCTGGCGATCGCAGAGGAATGCCCTGCGTAGGCTAATTCGACCGTTGGGACTCGTCACGCCAAAGCGCGAGATAGGACTGGCGGACGTGCCGTGACAGTGTGTTGTGAGACTGGGGAATAAGTCCTGTCTACATACTGGGCGTTTGCGGCAGTAATTGGATCGTCGGGATCTAGAAGGACGCTGCGAGGACATCGAAGAAGCGGGTGTGGGTATGAGGAGCGTACTGACACGCTTTGACAATCAGTAGATTAGAGTGGCAATCTGCATTCTAATTCAAAATCTTTACGTAGGTCCACGTTGCGTACGTACCATGGGCATCCCGATGCCTTACGGAGGAATTTGTTTTGGAACCTCTGAAGGAGGTCTATCTTGATGTGTGTCAGTAGGTATGTAGATAGGTAATATATTATAATTATTCAACACATTGAACGATGCAATATGTTTTTATACCTTGTCTACCACTTTATTTTTGTCTTGTCCTTGAGAACGACAGCCACATTCACCCGAGCGAAGCCTGGTTTTCATCTAGTATTTAAATAATTTTAAAGCTTAGAAAGCCTATTTTAAATTGACTTTCAAATAGGATAGAATTAGAAATATGTTGAAATAAATGACGAAAAACTTACTTATGACGTTATACATTTTAATTAAAATACACATTTACAAATACGACAGTGTAGCCCATAAAAGTAACCATATTTTATATTATGTCGTTTGCATATTCATTAATAAAAATGAGTGGGTGTTGATGAATATTTTACAATTTAATTTAAGTGCAATTATTTTTTTATATTTATGGATATTCGATGTCATTATGACTCAGTGGAATAGAAGTTGGCTTAAAACAACAGAATGTATTCAATTCTGGCCAGAAGTGAGTGGAAGTAGAAGAATGGAGTGGTTTGACAATAGGTTATTCCTGCTTACTCAGCAATACGACAAAAAACTACAAGCAGCTTTTATTGAAATTTTACACCTCGCCTTATAGCTAGTATAAGAAAATTGATTCGCTTATTATCCAAAGATTCTTTTATTTATTAACATCTACTTTACAAATTCTACATAGTTCCCCTGGCTAGCGATAGCTACATAAATTGTAGAATATAAGGTTTTTAGTTCCGCCACTCAACACGCAATGCCTCCAGAATTCGGCCGAAAATGGCGAACGGAGTGTCTTAACACTAGGTTCTCTCTGTCTATCTTGATGTGTGCGGGATACAGCATCACGCTAATGAAATAACATTTTTATCTCTTTTTTTTTTGTACAAAATAAATAAAAAGCTACACATGTATAGCCAGTAATAAATGATACTTTGTCCTCTTATGTTGTAAAGTGCGCTCCAGTTAGTAATTAGACCTTAAAGTTGTTCACATTTTATAACGTTTTTAGAATAAAAATGGTCTCTAGTGAGACCACACAATCGAGGTCCTCCTTAATTATGATGAACGCTGCATACGAGCTTATGTTTTGCGAGTATGACGTCGACAACGTTTTAATTAAAGGCTTATATTACATTTATTTCGGATTTTTTTGCAAAAAAATTAACCTATATTTCAAATGTTACAATTTTTAATTGGAAAAGTTATTAAAATTGTTGATGATTGAAATGTATGTTGGGTTAAATAAGACTTTTAATTGTCTATTATTTTATTGCAGTAATTTTGTTTGTGTGAACATTAAAATGTAAAATAGAAAATTCTGTTTATTATTAAATAATTGGTTATGCTTAAAGAATAAAATAAAATTATAAGCTATCCCTGTTCCTAACAGGATAAGAAGGACACTCAAAAATTATTATTTTTTTAACTTATAATGTTCTAAAAATACTGAAAATAAAATGTTATAATAAGCCTATTAAAAGCCATGATCAGTTTTAGTTTCATAGATATATATTTAATAGATACCGAAAAAATAAGCATAAACGTTAAGGGCTGTTACTCCCTTAGTGTAAGGATAAGAGACAAAAAAAAATAATTCGCTATTTCAAAGAAAAAGTAATACAATCATGTAAAACACAATTCATTAGAAGCCAGTACAGCCTTCCCATGTTTAACCGGCTAGCAGCTATACCCTTTACGACGCTGTCTTGTCATATTTTGAATAATTATCATGACAGCGCGCGGTGGCTGACTGTTCATATATTTTAAATAAATACCTTATTTAAAATCAAATCAGCTTCACGCTGTATCCGCACACAGTTAGTGTTATGATACTCCGTTCCCCACTTTCTACCGAATTCTGGAGGCATTGCGTGTTAAATGGCAGAACTCAACGCCGCGCTTTGTCTCGACACCAGAGCGAATAAATGGAAATATAAATTTAAGCAAATATTTCATCTCCTCGAGTGGGGATCGAACCCACAACCATTCGGTTTTACAGTCACACTTTGTGCCTCTGCACCACGACTGGCCTCAAATACTGGCCTTATATACACGATATTCAGATATATGTTGGTTTAAAACACTCGATGTTTCTAGAGAGGAAAAAAACTAAAAAAAAGACTAAGTAACATTGTATTTCTAAACTATATCTTTTCACTTCGTGATAGCTAATTAAATTGTAAAAGAATGTAGGTAAAGGCTTAAGCAGATTTATATTTAACCATTTTCTTACTGAAAAAAATATGAAAAAATTCTATCTTATACCAATCCCAGTTGCTTTCATACGTTTCTCTCAAATTGCGCCAACGTTCACAAAGTGTTATTGTGGTACTCCTCCGGGTGTTCATAAATAAATAGCACAGTATAGAGCATCAAGAATAACGTTCTAATTTTAGTCTCCTTCCGTGATATTTGCTTTCGCGTATTTTTAACTTGATGATTCACTTTTTGCTTTTTCTCAAAGTGCATCGCACTTGCAGTTAAAATAGACTCTGGTTCGTATATAAGTGTCATCCGCTATGAATAAACTACTATCCGTCTGTATACATAATGCTTTACGAATAAAATACTAAAACAAAAAAAACAACTTCACGCTGTATCCCGCACAAAGCAGGGTAAGCAGAGGGAACCTAGTGTTAAGACAATCTGATCTCTACTTGAGGCATTGCGTGTTGAGAGGCGGAACTCAACGCCTCGACACCAGAGCGAGGAAATGAAAATATAAATTTAAAAAAATATTTCATTTCCCCGAGTAGGGAACGAACCCACAAGCAGTCGCGGTTACAATCACACACTTGTGCCCCTGCGCCACAACTGGCCTCACACTGTGGAAAATTACTTCAAAATATTTTAATAATATTATTTAAGTTATTAAAAGACACTAGGTTCCACTTGTGGACTACACTATTATAACTATTTTGTTGATTCGTGTTATGTCGGAAAAGTTAAGTTAACTCTTCAATCGCTCGGCGTATTGGTGAAAACCACATTAAAATTCGTTGCCTGATCGGCCGAAAGTGAAAAAATCAACTCAATTCTGGTGCAGTTATAATATAACTCTTAGAACTCATAGTTGTAGGTTACAATTATCAAAATATACATTCTTTTAGCAGTGCTTAGCATCAATTTAAAACAATTTTAATAATTATAATAATATAAAACCCTATCTTAAACATTTGAAATTTAATAATAGTTAATTGAATAAATTATAACAGCAAATATAAAGTTCGGCGATAATGAAGTTTCAGTTGAATTTCAATTACTAATGTAAGAGATAAATGTTCCGAGTCTAATTGTTCAATTTTCTGAGCTTACGCAATTATGAACTTTCTATTTGGACTTAACTAGAACGCGAGGAATGTTAAATTTTATTATAACAAAAGATCTAATTATTTAGAGGCCAGTCGTGGCGCAGGGGCACAAAGTGTATAAGCGCGACTGGTTGTGGGTTCGATCTCCAGTCGAGGAAAAGAAATATTAATATTTATTTAATTTACATTTCCATTTCTTTGCTCTGGTGTCCAGAGCGAAGAAAAAATCGGCAGAAAGAAAAATGTTAAGATGCTCTATATAATATTTTTTAAGATTCACTCAGTACCCCGCTAAAGTGAAGTGTGGTTATCTCCTTTCCGCCTGAACTCGGTATTAAGTTTAGAAATGAGTATTGAGTGGTGAAACTATACGGCGCCCATTGCTAACCGACGGAAACCGAAATTAATTAATTATCCTGAGTGGGGATCAAAGCCAAACCACATTTCGCATTTAATAAATATAAACTAAACCAAAATAAAGACAAATAACTACTTGAGAACATAAACAATTTACAGATCTGGTGATAAAGCTAAATTAAAATCTGTCCATAACAACATAATATCCACATGAAACGTTTCAATCAAGCGGTTCGTTCTATCTTTAGTAAAATCTTTTGTTATCGCTTGTCTAGACTTAACTAAGTTAACTTCAAAGCGAAATGCTGTTGACCTCAACTATATTTAAATTATTATTTGCAAAATCACATCTTGGCAATGTCTAAAGATTAATAATATAATATTCCATCATCGTAAAAGTTTAAACTCGATTAAAAATTTAATTTTATAAGATATTGTACTTTATTGTTTATATAACACAAAATTATAATAGACATAAATGTAAATAATATAAATACATAAATAATATCGGGGTCAATACATTAATATAAAAAAAATAAAGTGGTAATGACATTGGTTTCATCGTGAAGTCATTACCGGAAGAGTTTCCCATCTACAGGTTTCATCAGCAGACCAGCTTTAGATAGTACCACATATTTCATATTATCACCTTATTTATGTTTAACCCTACGAGGGCAAGGTTGGAATTAAAACAAAAATGCGCTAGGTTGGTGTGGTGTACCTAGAATAATAAACTGATATTTACTTCTATTTCGAACTAATTTAAGTGTCAAATAATATAAATAATTTATTATTTTTATTTATTTATGAAATTTACAAAATTGATTTGAAGTTACATTTATTAGTTGCACTTGTTTATCACTTTTAGTCAAAAATATAAAAAAAAACAATTTAAAACCCTCTAATAAACTATAAACATGAACATAAGATAATATTTATACTGAATCATAAAATTAATAAAAAAATAATTAATCAACTTAAGATCTTGTACAGTTTTTACAGACAAAAATGACATGTTCTATACATAGATAGTAGTTGGACTAGTAGCAAATGTATTTAATCTTGCAGTCTTTCTTCGTAGGACATATTTCACACCTCTTTATAGATCTGGATACCTTTTGTAATAGTCCTTTCAAGGATTCACTCACATGATCTTGGAAACCTTTCTGAAGTTATGTAGGCAAATGTAGATTTCCCTTTCCGTATCGTAAATGTTCTGATATCAATTCTGTTTCCAGGTCTCTAATTAAATCTCGACGTTTTATTAAGGATTTGTTATTATTTTTATAAATATACAAATACAATTTGTAGGATCAATGTTATCATCACGGTGTAATGTGGACATCCACCTTATCCTTCTCTCTCTTGTTTAGGACATACGATACTCATGATATATCCT
Source organism: Heliconius erato x Heliconius himera (assembly GCA_013421005.1). Taxonomy (NCBI): domain Eukaryota; kingdom Metazoa; phylum Arthropoda; class Insecta; order Lepidoptera; family Nymphalidae; genus Heliconius; species Heliconius erato x Heliconius himera. The sequence goes on from JAATLQ010000261.1 coordinate 14,612, forward strand.
TTTAAAAATTAAACAAGCTGTAAACAATATCTTGGTCACTACCATATTCATTAGAAGAAGTGGCTTCAGCTTCTTTGAAGAGATGTAATAATTAGTGTTTTTAATCGTCGTACGACATTCTAGGTCTTTATCCAGAAAAGAAGACAACAAAATGCATAAAATAATAAAAATAAAATGAAATGTGTTCTTTCAAATTCGTTGCCAGTAGCGTAAGGTGGGTCTCACGGACCCGTTAATAGCTTTAACTTCGTCCACACGATTCGCCGGGGGCCAGTTGAAGGAAATAGTGGCAGGTGACGCTTCTGTACCACCTCTCGTAGAGCTACTCAAGCGTGTCAACTCAAATCGATTCTTATAGGTCTGGGTGTACCACACCCAACCTTACGCTCGTAGGGTTAATTGCCATTCATAATATTAAAAGAAATAGAGGTAAGCATCAACATCAACATCTAAGATCAACATCTAAGATTTTTATCACTATCACTACAGTATAATCTATATAGACCTAATAAAAATGTATAACAAATACCTAATATTTTAATATTAAAGTATCATATTAAACTCTTCACCTTGTAGATATTCGTCAAAGATATTCCATATATGTACATATCCATATACATATTTTATTAATAAAAACTTCGATTTAATAACCTCTCGTATATCGCAGATATTGCTTTTTAGAAATAGAGAATGTACACAAAAAAGACGATTGCCACTTCAGTACTTCAATCAGAGGGAATTCTTCCGCTGTTGCCTCTTAAATGTTTGCCTCTCTTCTTTAGCTTGTAAGTGGTCATTTAGAGACGATAAGTACTGAGGCCGGTCGTGGCGCAGCGGCACGAGGTGTGACCGCAAAATCGACTGGTTGTGGGTTCGATCCCCACTCGAGGAGATGAAATATTTACTTAAATTTATATTTCCATTTCTTCGCTCTGGTATCGAGGTTAAGCGCGGCGTTGATTTCTGCCACTCAACACGCAATGCCTCCAGAATTCGGCAGAAAGTGGGGAACGGAGTGTCTTAACACTAGGTTCCCTCTGCCTACCCTGCTGTGTGCGGGATACAGCGTGAAGTTAATTTAATTTTAAGTACTAAATTGCACGATTGAAATTTAAAATAATTGAAGAGTATAAATGCTGAAGAAGCTTAAATGACCTTTCGAATAAATATTATTTATTGAGGCCAGCTGTGGCGCAGAGACACAAGTATTACTGTAAACGCGACTGGTTGTGGGTTCGGTCCCCACGTGGGGAAATGAAGTATTTATTTAAATTTGTATTTTTAATTGTTTATTCTAGAATCGGGGCAAAGCGCGGCGTTGAGTTCCGCCGCTCAATACGCAATGTTTTAGGAATTCGGCGGAAAATGTAGAACGAAGTGTTTTAACACTATGTTCCCTCTGCCTACCACCCCGTTTATATTATGTAGGTATTAATAGTTTGTTTTCTACTATTTTGTATTTCTGATGTAAAACAATAGTCAAGTCAGAAGTGAATCTAAAATTTTTGTATGTTTTAAAAATTCTAGAGGCATTTACAAGTTAATTAAAAAAATATTAAATATGTACGAACTAAAAGGATATGGATTCGTATTTGAAGCCACAACTATCATGACAGACATTAACGCAGTCATAACGGCGTAACCGCATCATTTTTTAAAAGAACAAAATCCCTTTTATTTTTATTTCACAAAAAAATATGTTGCCTCGTGTTTTTGTGCCACGTTTTTCAATCACTTACAATCTGCTTTATACTATGCAAAATGAAAAATGTAGGAAAAACCAACAATAAAAGTAAAACTTCAAAGTTCAGCTTTTATCCATTTTGTGTGCATGTGTCCTGCGTATATACTATTTTATATTAACAATTGATCTTTTTTTGTAGATTTTTTTTAGAAATTTACGTTTATTGTTTTATAAACGGCGGCGTTGAGTTCCGCCTCTCAATACGCAATGCCTCTAGAACTCGGCAGAAAGTGGTGAACGGAGTGTCTTAACAATAGGATCCCTCCGCCTACCGATACAGCGTGAAAATGTTTTTTTTTTTATAACATCACAAAATAAAACATTTATTAAATAATGAATATCATGAGGTACCTCATTAATTATAAAACCTAAGTAATTATGTAAACTATACATAATTACATTCTTGCATGAGCTTTGTATGTTTTGATAAACAATTTTCGTGACTTAATAAAACAATGTAAGAAAAACATTAAATTCCTTATTAAAAGCAATATGCAATATACGTGTTATTGTAGTAATATACATACATGAACTAAGTCGTAGAAATACGACAGGTTGGGGGTTCGATTCCAAGTTGAGGAAATAAACTTAATATTTTCATTTCTTCGCTTTGGTATCGAGGTGAAAGAGACGCGTAGAGTTCCGCCACTCAACTGCTGAGTTTGGCGGAAAGTGTAGAGCGGAGAGTCTTAACACTAGGCTCCCTCTGTCTACCCCGCCATATATAGCATACCGCGTGAAGCTTAAAAAAATACATACATACATACTACAGAGTAAATAAACTATAACACATAAATCACGTTCAATTGCAACTTCACTATAAAACATAGACATTTATTCGTGAAGTTGAAGATGGATTGGGATTTATTCCGTATCGTTGATTGATATATAGGAAACATACCATAATACACTAATAAACTTACATAGTATTTACGCATTCGGTATTTTTGTTTTTAACACTTCTATAAGTTTTGGTCTTTCGCCAGATTGTAACTGAAACATAAAAAATATTGTTGCCTCAAGATGTTTTTACATGACTAAATATAAAATTTAGAAAGATATTCTTAAATATAATAAATATACACCGTAGAAATTTCAATTAAAAATTATTAAAATCTTTTTTTTTTCAGTTTCACGCTGTATCCTGCACGTAGAAAGGTAGGCAGAGGGAGCCTAGTGTTAAAATGCTCTGCTCCACGGATTCCTCCAAATTCTCGAGGCATTCCATGTTGAATGGCAGAACTGAACGCCACACTTCGCCTCGGCACTATAGCAAAGATATGAAAATAATAAATATTTAATTTCCTCGAGAGGGAGCCGAATCCACAACATGTCGCGTTTACGGCCATACGCTTCTGCCACTGCTCCACGACTGACCTCAATAAAATTTTGATATAAAATACTTATTAAGTAATATAGAGAATGATTTATAACATATTAGAAACGGCCTTTCATAAATTTCCTTTTATAAGTCAATAAAATTACGTTGCGGCTTGACGCGAAATATAGACGTGAACCTATTACGAGGCACTAGAAAATACACTCTCTTTTTAAATTGTAATATACATATGTACATTATAACATTATAATAATTAAGTCAAGTTAACTTGTATTTTATTAGTTTCCCGTTTTATCTCATACATATTTGTGTTACATTTATGTTTATAAATAATTTCTCCGAGTGGAGATCGAACCCATAACCATCGCGTTTACAGTTAGTTGCTGTCCCCCTGTGTTACGGTGGTTCGCACTACATATTTATAGTATCATTATCATGACTAGTAAAATGTCTTTTTAAAAATCTCTTTTATTATTTTTAGGGTTCCGTACCTCTTAAGTAAAAAAAAATATTTATAAAAACAAAAACCCCGACTGCATAAAACTAAAAAGAAAATAAACAAGCCCAATAGTTTATTAGGATTAACAGTCGGGACCTCTTTACATTATGTGGGGTTCATGGTGAAGATTTCATTGCTTGAAGAATTACTTATAGGTCCCGACTGTTAATTCTAATTAACTATTGGGCTTGTTTATTTTCTTTTTCGTTTTACGCAGTCGGGGTTTTTGTTTTTATAAATATTTTTTTTTATTTTTCACCTTTTTTGTTAGGATTTATTATGGTAATGGTAATCATGATATATATACCTTTTTGAAATCCTCGTATTAAGTAGGTATTATCCTCTTGAATTTGATACCCATATTGTGGTATTCGAAACGAAAATATTTTTTTTCACTAAGTCCAATGGCGTCCCACAGCCGCCATGATTAATTTTTTTAACGTCACCTATCTAAGAACACTTGAGCTGCTAATACGAATCTAACGATACCTCAATTATGTAAATCTGTTCAGCGGTTCTGGAGATATGAGGTAATAAAGAATATTACATACATACAGGATATGCGCGAAAAACATAACCCTTCCTTAGCAGTCGGGAAAAAGAACCCTCATAAGATCACTTTCTGTCTGTCTGTCTGTCAAGAGCCTTTATCTCAAGAACGCTTGGATATATCTAATTGAAACTCAAATCATATACTCGGGTCCACGGCCCTTTGATTTCCTGAAAAAAAAAATCTACATTTACTGTATTAAAAAACAAAAACCCCGACTGCATAAAACTAAAAAGAAAATAAACTAGTCCAATAGTTTATTAGGATTAACAGTTGGGACCTCTTTAAATTATGCGGACTTTAGAAGATTTTGTTGTTTGAAGAATTACTTATAGGTCCCGACATATTGTGGTATTCGAAACGATTTTTTTTTTCACTAAGTCCAATGGCGTCCCACAGCCGCCATGAGTGTTTTTATTTAACGTCACCTATCTAAGAACACTTGGGCTGCTAATACAAATCTAACGATACCTCAATTATGTAAATCCGTTCAGCGGTTCTGGAGATATGATACCTCATATCTCCAGAACCGCTGAGCTGATAAAGAATAATACATGCATACAAGAAACGCGCGAAAAACATAGCCCTTCCTTAGCAGTCGGGAAAAAAGATATGGCCGTTTATATAGCAAAAACCGCATATTTAAACACTACAAAGGGATTTCAAATTAATAGATTTGACATAGAATTATAAAATTTGGCAGCTAGCATTTACAGGTACCACTAGTTCAGGAAAAAATCTGAAACTATACATTTGTGGCTAAATCCTAAAAAGCCGCTAGTTCAAGTGAGATATCAGATGGGCTCTGGCTAAGGTTAGATTGAATTTCTGACCTTCAAATTTTGTATGGAACCCTCGGTGTGCGAGCCCAACTCGCGCTTGTCCGGTTTTTTACATAAAACCTAACATCATATATATTTTCACATTCATATTTTACTATTATATTTAGTCTATTACTTTGTATAAATTGAAACTTTACGGTATAATATTAGTTTAGTATCCATTGTCATAATATTTGCATTTGCAAAACAACGATGGACGCAAATACCAGTAAAACTAATTGTACTTTGTCCGCAAATTTAAATATTAGTTGTTTCGGACATGATGAAAGTAATTTAGATCATTAAATTGTTTAGATATATTTTTTTTGTATATTTTTAATATAGAGTAATTTGTGTGTATGACCGAATCCAAAACCTTAAATCAATAATTAAAAAAAAGTGGGTAAATAAAATCCAATTATAAAGGATTATTTCATTGTGTAGTTTCATTTTAATTCAATTCCCAGTTTCTGATTGTTTGATATTAATCTATAAAAATAAACAAACATATATATATATATATATATATATATATATATATATATATATATATATATATATATATATATATATATATATATAAGTGTTTATGTGTTGACGCCACTGTGCGGTTAAAAGGCTGAATAGTACAGGCGTTGACCATGGGATCTATTCCTTCTCCGAGTTATTTCATTTCATCTGTTCAAGTAAAGTAGAGTGTAAGTAGAAACAACAACAAACAAACAACTAATAGTGTTCACATATTAGAAATGTGCTAAAAAAGCTCTTTCATTTGCATTGTTTCCCCACACGATACTGTATTTTTTTATTTATTTTTTTGTTTTGGGCTTAAGTTTCCTAGAGGGCGCTTTCGTCAATTTAACGTCATGTAGCCCATAACTAGCGCACGACCAAGAGGCTTCTAACGACACCTCATTTGTCTAATAATGATATCTAGTTAAGAAGTTATGAGGGAACAGATGAACATTCATACCAACATACATACATACATACAGATCAAAATCATAACTCTCCTTTTTGCTTCGACATAGTCAGGTAAAAAAAATCACTTAGAATGCTATTTAATATGCATAGTACGATCTCAGCTGAAGTTTGTTGTACTTATTTATGAATCGATCAATGTCGTAGCACACGATCCATTACAATTTACATATGATATACATAAAAGAACTTATATTTTAATAGTATTCAGTATTATTGAGATATAGATATATATTTAAATAAATATTTATTCAGTATTGGCATCCGATAATATATAGTTATTTCGATAAATGTATAAACGTTAGGTCATATAGTAAAAATAAGTAAAACGATCTAAAATAACACTATGAAACTTGATTTTAATATAAATATAAATGTCTTGTCTAATATAAATGTCTTCAAAAATAAACCTTACATCCTCAACAAAAGACACGTAGTTAAGTTTAGTAGGCACGTTTTACTTTTAAAAATATGTTCTTATAAATTATTATTAAAATCATATACAATTATCTAAATTTTATTAAAAAATTGTTCATCGTATTATTGTTCATCGTATTATTATATAACACAGTGAATACATTAACAGAAAAAAACACACACATGTGGCAGGCAGACGGAAGTGCTAAGACACTTCGATGCCCGCTTTCCGCCTAATTCTCCGTGTTGAGTGAAGAAAGAGCGAAGAAATAAAAGTAATAATAAATAATTATTATTCCCCCCGAATGGGGATCGAACCCACAACCAATCATATTAACAGTCACACTTTGTGCCACTACAGGCCTCTACAATATATGGAATACATTAACAATATTTTTCAAAATGGCTACATTATTGCCTTCAACTATCAGAGATACATTAGTCTAATGGGGTAGGTCCGCAACTCACGTTATTTATCATCATCACTTACCCGCCTAAAATTATAAGAATATAACTAAATTGCCATAACATTTATGGTTCCGCTATTTCAAGCCTAATTTAACTTAATCGGTGCTGGAGAGAAGAAATTAAAATATTAACAAATAACTCATTCCCCCTAGTGAAGATCAAACCCACAACCGCATTTACATCCTTGTGCAGGGGCACGACTGGCCTCAAAATATATTACAGAATTCTTAAAGATAAGAGGCCAGTCGTGGCGCAGCGGCACGAGGTGTGACTGCAAAATCGACTGGTTGTGGGTTCGATCCCCATTCGAGGAAATGAAATATTTACTTAAATTTATATTTCCATTTCTTCGCTCTGGTGTCGAGGTTAAGCGCGGCGTTGAGTTCTGCCCCTCAACATGCAATGCCTCCAGAATTCGGCAGAAAGTGGGGAACGGAGTGTCTTAACACTAGGTTCCCTCTGCCTACCCTGCTATGTGCGGGATACAGCGTGAAGCTGATTTAATTTAATTTAATTTTTAATTCTTAAAGATGGCTAAATTATTGTCATCAACTATTAGAGATACATTAGTCTTATCTCCGCAACTCATATTATCCATCCATCTATTCATCCTGTAACAGTATGTACCTTGGATATAAGTTAAAATAATAATAATAATAAAATATGCATGGCAATACACATAAATAATATATTTAATTATGAATAATACAATCTACATATTTTAATATCATATTAAACTTGACTATTTCATGTATTGGCGTCCCGAGTGTCGCAACCGTCATCTCATCTATATAGTGGGTAGTGATGGTTGGAAGGCAGCGGTCCAGTAGAACTTTTAAGTACTACGGTACAAATAAATATGATACACATAAAGGCTCATACCAAATGTATTATAAATATAATATAATAATTCGAAACCTATAATGGCACGATCTTTTAACGACTATAAACGGTCATAACCACTAGACACACGAGCCCAGGCATAATTTATTAAGTAATATTTTAAATGTCTTTGGGATATCAGTTACAATCCATCCATCCACCCATACATCCATCCATACATCCATCCATCCATCCATCCATCAATCCATCCCATAACCGTCGCTTACTTCGCCTAAATTTATACGTATATAGCTAAGTTCCCATCACATTTATGGTTCCGCTATTTTACGCCCAATTTGTCTTAATCATCCCAAATGAAATTACTGCCGCAGAATGCAAATATGCTGGTGATTAAATCTTAAATAAATTTTTGTGAGTTATTTCGTTTCTTAAAATATGTTTTTATATTCTTTGTGTGTTTTTTAGGTTATACATACAGGTTCATATAATATTGTGGTAGATATATAAAAAAATTGAAAATAAAAGGTTGAAATCAATGATAAATGGGAGAAGTTACTTCAATTTTTTTTATTTAATGGTTAATTGATATTAAACGCACAATAGATTAATTTTTTTATAATTTTTAATAAAAGTTAAATAACTTTTCTTAATTTTGTTAAAAAAGACATACAAACAGAGTGTAATAAGATATACATATATTCATTTTCCATATTTTCACAATTTAAATAAAACGAAACTGGCAAAGCAAAAACAAAAGGAACATCCAATTACAAACATAAGTCAAAATCTAATATTTCCCGATTTATATATTACAGAGTAAACCAAAAAGTTTTCATATAAAATATGAGAGTACAATACAAGAAATATAAACCTAAGGAAGCCAGACGCGGTCACCCAGGGGGCATGCAATTTACCGTTTCGCTTGCCCGATTTTATTATAAGGTAGTGCATCGTCTAAAACAAAATATATTTTTGTAATATATATCCAGCATTGCCTTTCCGCTCCATTTCTGGTTAACCAACTTTAAAAGAGGCCAGTCGTGGCGCAGGGGCATAAGTGTGTGGGTGTAACCGTGACTGGTTGTGGATTTGATGCCTACTTTAGGAAATAAAATATTTATTTAAATTTGTATTTTCATTTTTCGCTCTGATGTCAAGGCAAATCGCAGCAATTAGTTCTGTCACTCACCATGCAATGCCTTCAGAATTCGGCGGAAAAAGAAGAACGGAGTGCCTTAATACTGGATCCTCCCTACCTATCCTGCTGTATTAAAAGAAACGTTATTGTGATGGAGAGCAAATACTTAATATTATATACTGTGATTGTTGATTAGATTCCTATTAACAGAGTTATTTTTATTTCCTTGCTCAAGTAAGCCAATGCGAGGTTTCCACTACTTAATACGAAATGTCTCGAAGTTCTAATAGAAAATCTCAGCTTCAAATGGAAAAAGAGCACTGAGCTAGTAACGCGACGCAACATGCGGTAAGTGTAGATTCGTTTACTACTTAAGGAAATAATTATATTAAGATTGATTAAATATCTCTGATCTGGTAATATAGATTAACACGCAATGTCTCGAACGTTGTGTGTTACTCTGTGTTTTTACTCTGCTATGAGTTAGATCGATAAAAATAAAAACTGAATATAAATGAGTTTTTAAATTTTTAAAGTGTTAATCCATACTTAGGAAAAAAAAATACCTATTTAGAAAACGTATAAAAATTTTGAACGTAGCGGGACTCGAACCCGCGCCTCCTGGAAACCGAACGTATGGCTCAGTGGTCAGAGCGCCTGGTCGGTTTCCAGGAGGCGCGGGTTCGAGTCCCGCTACGTTCAAAATTTTTATACGTTTTCTAAATAAGTATAAATGTGTTTAATTTATTGTACTAAATCAATAATATAATACTAATAAAATTACACAAAATAAATATATTTCGGACATATCTACCTACGGCGACTACAACGCACAAATTCAATGGTTCTAGAAAAGTCACGTATAGAACAAGAGGACCCCTATAGCGCACGTACAAAGGGGTTGAACAGTAGATTAACAGAAACAAGTATGTATTGACCGTAGCTTAGTTATGTACAGATTATTTATTGTGGAAATAGAGAATGATATAAAATTTACTTTACTTCACGCAGTCCGGTGCGAGAGAAAGCAATGTTAAAGAACTCCGTTCTCTGCTTTCTGTTTAATTTTTTAGACATTGTGAATACGTGATGAGCAGCGGTAGGTACTAAACGCCGCGCTTTGTCTTGTTGTCAAAAATAATTTATTGTCAGAACGAGAATTAAACACAAGACCGTCGCGTTTACAGTCAGACGCTGTCTCGATGAGCCATGATGATGGACACAAAGTTAATATTATAAATAGATTTATTCGTATAAAATATATTTAGTTATAGTATAGTTAATATAGTTCTTCATTTTTTGATTTACAATGCAATTTAATCATTTGAGGCCAGCCGTGGTGCAGGGACACAAAGTGTGCCTGTAAATCGACTGGTTGTGGATTCGATCCCCACACGAGGAGACGAAATATTTATTTACATTTATATTTTCATTTCTTCGCTCTGGTGTCGAGGGGAACGCGCGGTGTTGAGTTCCGCCACTCAACACGCAATGCTTCCAGAAATTGGCGGAAAGTGGGCAACGGAGTGTCTTAACACTAGGTTCCCTCTGCCTACCCTGCTGTGTGTGGGGTACAGCGTGAAGCTGAAAAAAAAATCATTTAATAGTGTAAATTAACTTCTAATTCATTCTTTTAGTAAGCACATAATAAGCCTAATGTAATATAATAAATAAATAATATTCCAATAGAGATGACGGTTACTGATAAAAGAAGATTCATATAAAAATATGTTACTATAGTTACATACTATAAAATGCCAAGGTTAAAATGACCGGCCCTTAGTAAACTAAACATTAACTTTTACGTATCTAATCATATACCTTCTCGTACGTAATGATAGTTTCAAACTGCGATAAATTTATATGAAAATAATAGTTATTTTAGTTATTTTGGTTGGTTTGGTTATATTCATTTGATTTTGTATAATTTTTGGGAAAGCAGCTTCACGCTGTATCCCACATGTAACAGAGTAGGTAGAGGGAGAATAATGTCAAGACACTCCGCTGCCCACTGTCTGCCGAATTCTACCAACAACAATGAGTTCCGCCACTTATAGCGGAACTTAACGCCGCGCTTTGCCTCAACACCAGCGCAAATAAATAAAAATATTCATTATTTCATGTCCTCGAGGGGAATCGAACTTATAAATATTGCGTTCAACACACTCTTGTGTCACAACTGGCAAAGATTCACAATAAAAACTTAAAACCGAAAACACCGAAGCAATGGCCTCGTAAAATTTACTAGTAAGCTTTACTACTAAGATAACGTCAACTAAGAAATAAATAAATTATGTAAAACTTTTTACCTAACGCTCTGATGTTTATTGCATTTAGCCCCATTGAGGCAAACTAAGTCAGTGAACTTTTCAATGTAGGTATGTACGAGCCTTTATCGACTATTTGAATAATATATAAGTGTTAACTTTATAGATATTAATGTGCTATGTTAAGATTTAAAAGAAATATTTCTCGTTTCCTTTTATATTTTCATGTAAATTTCTCAGAGTCTCGCAACTCAACACACAATGCTCTTAGAATTCGGTGGAAAGTGGGGAACGGAAGTGTCTTAATGGGAACAAAGTGTCTTAACATAAGGGGCAGGATAAAGCGTACAGGCTAAAAAAACAAATCTCAATTTAATTTTAATTATTCTTTTTTGATTTGAAAGCTACTAGTGCTTTCCGTGTAGTCCCTTCTAATTTACCCCATTTCTGACAATAGTATCTGTGAGAAAATCACATAATTTAATTTAATCACGTTTTGTTTGAAATCGATTTTTTTTGTTAAAAATTAATTAATCAACCGTAGTACACGTGCTGCTCATATTGACTAAAGATTGGTCCTTTTATATGAAAAACCGCCATTGTGTTCACAACACGCATTGTCTAGACATCGCCGACGGAGTGAGGTGTGTCACTTTGTCGACTCATTCACTATGCAAGGGAAATAGCGTGCTATTTTAATGATGATACTGTAAAAAACATATACAAATCGAACTATCTTCTTTTTAAAGTCGGCAAAAAATATATTTTTGTTTCACATATTATAAACGTATAATTAATGAATAATAAAAACCATTTTTACGAAAATTGAGTCTTTGAAATAAAAGACAATAGGTATATAAAACAACTTCTGCAATTTTTTTGGTAGAGAGACCCCATTATAATATGCATCTCATACTAAAATATAATAACATGGCAAATGTCAGATACAGCTTAAAATCAATTAAAGAATATAATTTAATTTATAAATCTAAAGTAAAATTTGAACCCAGACTTATTGCATATGTTTAAGCACACCCACTGCGCTACAATAGCGTGAAACGTAATATTATACTAATTAGATCCAGACAGCTCACATCAAGCTACGAAAAAAACACTACCGGCGTTTAGTTACGCCACTCAAAGTCTTATTTTTCAATCTAATTTTGAACTTATCTTATTTTTATTAAAATATGAAATATTTTTATATTTAAACTTCTTCCGCTTTGAATGTATTATGGAGAACCAAAAGATTTAGAGATTCAGGAAATCGTACTTACTCACTATATTCGTAATTATATATATCACTTAAGTTTTACTATTTAAAATCCAAAGCAAAGCTTTTCATAATGAGAATAAAAATATTTTATACCTGAGTGGGAATCGATTCTAAAACCATCGTTTAAAATGCATTTATTATTGTAACAATAAATTATATTGACATTTAAAAATACCTATTTAAAGGCCGTCGTGGCGCAGTGGCGGCGTGTGGCTGAAAAATTTAATATTCAGTCGGGGAAATGAAATATTTAATATTTATATGAGGCATTGAGTTCTGCCACTCAGCACTCAATGCCTCAAAAATTCGACGGAAAGTGGAAAACGGAGTATCCTAACACTAGAGTTTCTCAACACTCTGCTATGTGTAAAATACAGCTTAAAGCTATTTTTTTAAATACTTTTTAATTTAACGATTGAAAAATATATACTCGTTCCTTAATAACATTTAATATTTAAACCATTTTTCGCTTCAACTCCAAAATCAATCGTACCTTGATTCATTCCGGCATTTCCATCGAACTGTCAATTACCATTTGGCTGCCAGCTATATTGGTACTGTGCTTAGATAACGTACAATAATTACATTCCTAAAGCTAACAACTGACAATATTTGTGTGTTAGTATTCTTAATACATGATTACAAGAGAAAATATAGTGAGGTGAGGCTAGTCGTGGCACAGCGGCACGAGGTGTGACTGTAAAAACCGACTGATTGTGGGTTCGATCCCCGCTCGAGGAATAATTACTTAAATTTATATTTATATTTCTTCGCTCTGGTGTCGAGGTTAAGCGCGGCGGTGAGTTCTGCCACTCAACACGCAATGCCTCCAGAATTCGGCAGAAAGTGGGGAACGGAGTGTCTTAACACTACCTCTGCCTACCCTGCTGTGTGCGGGATACAGCGTGAAGCTGAGAGAAAATATAAAGAAAATCAATATTTTAAAATGAGATTGTATGGGTATCGTATCAAAAAGGTTCAAAAGAGAAAATTTTATATTACTTAAGCCCAGAGTCTTAAATACAGCGGAATGTAGAGAAAGGAATGTTTTAGCTCTAACTTCTATATGTCTACACAAATATGCAGTTTTAAAAAAATAACTTTACTATTAGATTTAAGTTTCACAGTGTTTAACAACTACGCAACGGTGCTCTCATAATATTGACCATGTGTTATTACAAAAATAAATATAGGCATCTCTGCTTCCAATCTAAAAACGCATGTTAATTCATTCTATGACGTATTCTTTATAAATATAGAAATGGTTCACCTATTAATACTGGTATAATATCTTTTTAACATAAAGAGGTCATTCGTATCGCAGGCGCAAAATGTGACTGAAAAGGTTGTGGGTTCGATTCCTATTCGAGGAAATGAAATATTTAATGTTTTCAATTCCTCGCTTTGGTGTTGAGGCAAAGAGTGACGTTGAGTCCCGCTACTTACCACGCAATGCCTCTAGAATTCCGTGGAAATTGAGAAACGGAGGGTTTTAACACTATATTCCCTCTACCAACCCTACTGTGTGAGAGATAAAGCATGAATACAGCCCAAAGCTTTTTAAATAATTGTTTATTTATCTATCGTAATTTTAATACTCATATATTATTGCTTATTTATCAAAAAATATTGATTTTTACGTTATAAGAATCCGCTTTCAATGGCTTGTAATATTCAAAAGCAAAAGTACGATGTGCTTTGTTTGTTCTAGCATTTACTATAGTGCTCTTAAGTATATGATATTTTAACTTCAATATATAATTGTTTTAAGCTTCATGCTATATCTCAAACATAACACAGTAGGTAGAGAAAACCTGGGAACTTAGTGTTAAGACACTTCTATTCTCCACTGTCCACCGAATTCTATAGCCTTCCAGGAAACGCCGCGCTTTGCCTCGTTCCCTGAGCGAGGAAATAAAACATTAAATTTTTAATTTCCTCGAGTGGGAATGGAGCCCACAACCTGTCGCATTTACACGCACGCTTGTGCCTCTGATCCACGACTAGTCTAATAAAAAATATATATATTTATTTTTTAACATTTTTAAAGTGTTATTCCACACTTAAAAAAAATATGAAGAAAACGTCAAAAAATTTAAACGTAGCGATATCAACCCGCGCCTCTTGTAAGCCGTCAAAGCGCTATGACCACTAAGCCATACGGTTCCATCAAGCTATGTCAAAATTATTATACGCTTGTTACAACCTATGTATGTTGTTAGCATCTCTGTAGGGAGTTTTTTTACAAATTTCGGCTACCCAAAGAATAGAACTTACTTAGAATAATCGTTTGGCAAGAGAGAATAGTATTAGCGTATATGAATTTCGACGAATTTTAATATAAAAATAATTCATACAACATTAAATATATTTATTTCAAGATATTTATTTACTTTATAAATATGATACAAAACACAGTTATATTGCGTTTTACGTATTTACTTGTATTATCGGTAACACTAAACTAAGATAATAATGCAATAATTATGAATAATATCGAACATCCGTCTGTGAATCAATGATGTATGCAACTTGGAATTTCAAATTAGTTCCTGTAATATATCATTTGCTGGCATTAGTATATATTTGAGAAGTTTAATGCAGTTAGCACATACGCAAAATATATATTATATTACAAGAATGTAAAAGTTTTTATATTAGAAATCTTTGGAACTTTATATATATTTTTCAGTTTTACGCTGAAGTATGTTTAGAGTCGGAACTCAAATCGGAGCTTTTGCTTTGATATCAGAGCAAAAAACGGAAAATATTAAAAACAATAATTTATTTCTTCGAATGGGAATCGACTCTACAACCTGTCACGTTTATAAACACACGCTTGTTGTTTATTTTTATTTTTTTTTATTTTTCCAATAAACTACATAGCATTGTAACCGACGTATAAATCAAACTTGGGACCACAATACACAAGTCTTGGATGTCACTATAATGGCCAATTAATGCTGAAAAGGGAACCTCAATGATTTATAACAAACTTACCTGAATTGTAGGTAAAAAAATTCGTTGTCAACGTTACTAGAAGTCTCGAGACGATATGTCTATTACATACATACACTAATAAACACTATTTGCTATATAGGCTACTGAGTACACTTTAAACTAATATATTACTGTTTATCCAAACTTGGTCCACACACAAGATAGAGTCTAAAATTAGTTTAAAAGGGATAGGTATAGATGATATGAAGTTACAGTTACTCTGATATCAAAGGAGTTCTAAAATAAGTCACTCGATTGGCCCAATAGGTATAAATATATTTACACATTAAAATATTTTTTTTAAACTAATATTTTCAAAAAGACAGGTAAGAATATAAGTGAATATTTATATACACAACTTTCACACACAAATTGGTTTCGTTTGTTTTACGTTCGATTGTATCCAGAGGTAAGTTTTTACAATGTGAATATATCACGAGGGGGAACGGCGTCCATTTTCCCATGAAAATATATATTTACGTAGATGCGACCGGCGATGTTTTTACACGGTTGCACTGGTGAAACACATCCGCACGCCGTGCCGCCCGACCGCGGACTGAACGCTTTTCCTACTTCAGAAATTGTCGCTCCTTGCCTGAAAAACTGAATACATCACTTAGTGGTTTTTACATGCGAGTGAAAGAGATGGATATATTTGTCAATCACGTCTCTTAAGCCATGCTTGAATCCCAAAAGGAAATATGAAGGTGTTAATATCAAAATAAACATGCACCAACTCGACTGAATCTGGTAAGTAATATTTATTTTCCAGTCATATGCAAAATTGGATGGATTCAACGTATGAATCCATTTTTCATGGTGTTTTGTAGAATAGATGTAAAGGTTAATGGCCGTGGGTAATGCTGTTGATATAAAATAAATCAGCGTCACGCTATATCTCGCACGCAGTAGGGAGAGGGAAAAGAGATTGTTAAGACTCTCCATTTCTCTTTTTCCTAAGAATTCTGGAGGCATTGCCTTGAGTGGCGGATCTCAACGCCGCGTTTTGCCTCGACAGAGTGAAAAAATGAAAATATTTCATTTCCTCAAGTGATAACAGAACCCACAATGCATCACGTTTACAGCCCCACTTTGCACCTCTGCGCCACAACTGGTCTCTAATGGTGAATAATTCTGTTAATACCCCTAATACTATTACACTGAGGTTCTCTATCGTATTCCGTGTTCTTAGTTGTGTATAGTTGAACTTTAAGATAATCCAATTTTAGGGGCTATATGAAACCATATTAAATTATGACAGCATGTACATGTTTTAGTTTGTAGGGTTTTCTACTTAACAACTTGTTTAGTGTACTGCGCTTATAGATGGATATTTGGGTACAGTAAATTTGAAACAAGATTGTTTGTTAGAATATGTTATTTTTTGCTGAAATTGATAGCTATTAAAAGCGTTACTAAAATATAGCGAAGCAATGACAGTACGATTTTGTTTGTCCATGTTAAATCTAATATCCCAAACTTTAACCAAAGCAATGACTGTGTGCAGTATGCCCGTTGTGGAAACCCGACTGGAACTCGGATAAAATATGTTAATATACTAATTTATTTGCTGAAAAACAATACGTTCCAAGACCTTTGGCATGAAAGGAAGTATTGACATTGAACGGTAGTGAGTAAGGGTATAAGGTGGGCTATGCTGGGAAAGGTGTTATGGAAATGCAATGCAATGCTCCAGAATTCGGCGGACAGAAGAGAACAGAGTGTCTTAACACTAGGCTCACAGGTTTCCTCTGTATCGCTCATAGCATAATAGCCGCTATATCAGTATCAACGGTATTGCCTTTTGAGTGGTGGAACTAAACCTCACGCTTCGCGTCATTAACTGTACTCAAATATAAAGTAGAAAAATAAATAAGAGAAAAGGAAATTGAGAAATAAGATTAGTATTGTTCATTGTAGTACCTATATGTTAAGCTTAAGAAAATATCTACATATTGTAAAATAACAAATATTAAAGGACTTAAATATTTATAGATAAAACACAATATAAAATAAATGGACGTTGAGATACTTTAGCGAAACTTTAAATCTGAACATTTAATATTTAACTGAGCTGAACTGAACTTCAGGAAACTCAATTTCTTAGTTAAACCTTTGATCACAGTTCTACTTAACGAAGTAAGAGTTACGCTATGTTACACAGCTATAGGCACAATACATTTGACATCTTAACTATAAAGTGGCGCAGTGGGATATCTGAATGCAAACGGTATGGGTATAGGTTCAATATCAACTGGAAAGATCTAAATGCTAAGGCCTGAAACTCAGGCGAAAAAATGAAAAATTGAATGTATTGGTTATCCCCTACTGAATAAATAGGAATAAAGTATCGGTGTCACCTTTACAGTCACAAGCTTGCACTTGCACCACTACGGCTTCGACTAGCCACAAGAAATTATATTATTATAAATTTAAACCCCACTGTTAATACATAATTATTTACTCTTATACTGCCAATACCTACTAGTTAAGGCACAATATGTTATGTTCCTTACAATTTGATTTTTTTTTTGCCTGAAAAAAATATAGACTGCGATCTCAGGGCCCCCAGTTCTACGTCATTTTGGCAAAGCTTAAATTTTAAGGACTATTTGTTTAATATTTACTTAAGACGGTATGCGTACTTGCTAACTGGTAAGTGAGGCCCTTTCGGATATAGCGCCGCTTAAATGTACATAAAATTCACGCTTACCTACGCTAAAGTAGAAATGCTCGTATTTAAATATGAACCTTTACGTGTTTTCCCCGCCAGAATTCCGAAAAGTTGTTTAAAATTGAGGCAAACTACGTTATACTAGCAAGCCTAAATTTTACATATATTATTTACAGTATTATATTTTTTAGTATTATATAATGAGTAGATCTCATTATTCAAAAGCCCAACTTTCAAGTTAGTGAGTATGCATATCGTCCTAACTACATATTTGTATTTTTTTTACCAGCGTAGGCAGAGGGAACCTAGAGACATTTCGTTCCCCACTTTTCGCCAAATACTGGAGACATTGTATGATGAATGGTGGAACTCAACGCCGCGCTTTTGCCTCGAGACCAGAGTGGAGAATTAAAAATATAAATGTAAATAAATATTTTACTTCCTCGAGGGGATCAGACCCACAACTAGTCGCGTTTGCAGTCATACTTTGCGCCACTGCGCCACGACTGGCCTTTATAAGACTAATAATCCCCAAAATTTCAGCTTTGCTAAAATTACATATGTCTGGAGGCCGTGGGATCTTAGGCTATAACGCTGTGCTTTACTGTTTTTACTAGAGTAGAAAAATGTAAATAATTTAAATTAGTAAAGCCATTAGTAAAGCCCTGAGTGCGTTAAGAATTTTTTTTTGCTGTTCATCTAGCTACCTAGCAACTATAAATTTAAATATACTTAAAAAGTACAAGCACTAAGGAAAAAAATGTATGTGAAATTTAGGACAAAAAATGAAAATTCATATGAAACAAACACGATGACTTTTTGCTTAATGTAGCACAAGCACGTTCAACTGACTTAATTAACAATTGAATCGATTGTGATTTCACGAAATCGAACGACAGCTAGCAAAGAAAATAATGTTCAATTTACGTTGACTTTATTTAATTCTTTTACTAAATTGGAGTTAGTATTTTGAGGGAACCCGGGAACGGTCTTAACTACGTATTAGTCATTTTTTTACCAGGGTAGGCAGAGGGAACCTAGTGTTAAGACATTCCGTTCCCATTAAAACATTTGAGTTCCACACTTTCCGTTGAGAAATTGAGGAGGCATTGCATGTTGCAGTATTAGTTTGCAATATTGCTTAAAATATAACATTATACAATACTTTTTTTAATACACTTTTTTCACAATTTCCAATCTGATTTCTATATGGGTTATATGATAAAGTTGTATGTACATTCGAAACCGTTTAAGCCGCTTAATGAAACCGGCAGTGCTATTGGGTCGGCTTTAGGCAGTGTATCGATGTGTACTGAATATCAAAAGGAATAACAAATGTATATTAGCGAAACTACATTTCCGATACGATGTAATGGTGATCATATTATTTTTCTGCTTCACGCTGTACCCTGTATATAGCAGGATACGCAGAGGGAACGTGTTAAAACCCTCCTTTCTCCACTTCCGCCGAATTTTCGAGGCATTGCGTGTTGAGTGGCACAACTCACGCTTTGCCTTTTTGATATTTTTTATTTATTTTAATAAGTTATTTTTATTTTACTCTCTGGCGTGTGTATAATATATATATATGTACATATAAATAATGTATTATGTTAATACGAAAATATGTGCTTGTTATTAATAAAATGTGACTCTTCTTATAAATGATATAAAAGAATATTATATTTCTGCATATTTTTTCTATTGTTAAGAGTGAATACGAGAACGGCTGTTGGTCTCTTCATTGTTAACGAACAAGCCTCACTTCTGAACTAAAGATAAAAGTGTACGAACCGTGGTAATAGTGTTTCATGCTTATATCAATATAATAAATTGCATCTTACTTCAGTAGAATTTTTTTTTACTTCCCATTTCAGAAATAAATTCTTTTTTAAAGGAATTTTCTAGTGCGGTAATTTTCTTTCCTAATTTAGTGTCTAATTATGAATTTGAGGCTTTGAGCAATTGTATTAAAATATATTTTTATACTCTCACAATATATTCATTTTTAAGAAGAAATTCAATTAGTAAGATATAAAAGAAAATGTTTATTTTTTACTGAAATCAGATTAAGTAAATATGTACAACAAAAAAATCTTATATTATATATTTTTTTATTAATATTATCAATTATTTAGTTAGTTATATATATTCTTATGTAAGTCTTGCTAAAATTCCTATTTTTACCCTTTAGGAAGTATAAAAAACTATAGGTATTGTACAATTGTTTGTTATAACTAGACTACACAAAAACAAAACGTATACGAAAATAAAATTGTAACAGATCCGAAAGGCAGCTAAAATTTCGGCTTGCTAGTATATCCGGAGAAACAAAAGAATTAACAAAAAACTTTTTTCGGTCTCACAGACAGACACAGGACGGTGTTTTCTGTTAGATTTCGTAGTGTCATAAGTTAATTTCCACAAATCAACACTCTCTTGAACGTATTCAAACTTTTAAAATCTTGTAAATTATAGCTCGGTTCTGTTATTCCCGACTGCTAAGGAAGGGTTATGTTTTTCGCGCGTATCTTGTATGTATGTAATATTCTTTATTACCTCGTATCTCCAGAACCGCTTAACGGATTTACATATTTGAGGTATCGTTAGATTCGTATTAGCAGCCCAAGTGTTCTTAGATAGGTCACGTTAATAAAAAAATATCATGGCGGCTGTGGTACGCCATTGGACTTAGTGAAAAAAAAAATTTTTGGTTCGAATACTGCAATATGGGTATCAAACTCAAGAGCTCAATTTCAGAATTTCAAAAAGGTATATCATGATTATCATTACCATAATAAATTCTAACAAAAAAATGAAAAATAAAAAAATATTTGTAAAAACAAAAACCACGACTGCATGAAACTAAAAAGAAAATAAACAAGCCCAATAGTTTATTAGGATTAACAGTCGGGACCTCTTTAAATTATGCGGGGTCCCTGGTAAAGATTTTATTGATTGAAGAATTACTTATAGGTCCCGACTGTTAATCCTAATAAACTATTGGGCTTGTTTATTTTCTATTTAGTTTCATGCAGTCGGGGTTTTTGTTTTTACAAATATTTTTTTATTTAATTTTATCAATATCAGGAAATGTCCAAGATAAAAACATTCATAAATGTTGTATTTTATTCAAACATCGTGTACGACACGTTTTGTGAAATATATTTTGAGTTCTGGCCGTTTGATGAAAAACAATGGATTTCCATAAGAACCACTCGTATATGGATATTTGTCGGATTCTGTATAGCATTTTTAATAAATTTGATAATTTTCAATCAGGTGAGGCAAGTAAAGCGAGTTTGACTTAGCTTCATAATATTTGATACAATTATTTTTTACTTTTTTTTAAACTGTATTCATGGAGTAGTTAGAAAGAATTTCTGATCCGATCCTATGAGCATCTTGAGCGACTTTTTTTATGTTACCTCATAACTTTTGACTGGATAAACTGATTTTGATTATTATTTCTTTCATTTAAAATCTGGTGCTTCCCGCTTGGTCCATTTCTGATAAACATTATCAGAAATGAGAAAATCATATTAGATGATTCTTTTTTTATTGGAAAAACAACATAAATAAGTTGTAACAAGCGTATAAAAATTTCGACGTAGCTTGATGAGAACATATGGCTTAGTGGTCAGAGCGCCTGGTCGATTTCCAGGAAGCGCGAGTCCCGCTACTTTTAAATTTTCATACGCAAATAATTATTTTTCTTTCCTAAGTGTGTAATAGCACTTTAAAAATGTTATAAATGGTAAATTTTGTTACTATTTTTATAATACATCAGTTCATCTGTTCAGTAATTCCTTTATAGTAATTACATTCATTCCTTCCATCTTGGTAAGTATTAGTGCTTGTTAAGATACGTTGCCTTATTTAATAATGAATGTAGCACAGCACTTTGAATAACAAATTTTATAGTATTTCCTAACAGTTGAGAGATAAGTTAGTTAAAGAGAATCCAAGCGGTGGATATGGATGTGATAATTTAGTACATCTTGGATTTTATACAATATTCAGCTTCAATCAAATTTACAATATATACTTTTATTATAAGAGAAATAAATTTCACATTTTTAATATAACTTGTTATAAAAATACATTTAAAAATATAAAAAAGCATTCTTAGAGAGAGAGCTTTCTGCATCCGGTTCTCGATCCAACAGCTAAGCGATAACCTCTTAAGATGTTGGTCGAGGCTTTTCGCTATTAAATCGTTAACGGAAACCACTATCGGCATAATGATAGTCGCATTGACATCCCACATGGCGGTAATCTCATGGCCTAAGTCCAAATATTTAGATAATTTTTCGTTTTCCACCTTCACAAGATTATCATCATGTAGGATAGTAACGTTAACAATCACTGCGCGGCGCGCCACTCTGTCTACTAAAACTATATCAGGTCTATTGGCAACAATGAACTATACTACTTGAGAAAATATTCTCTAAGAAAGCATACCTCGTGGTCATGGAGGTTGACTTTCAAAAAGCCCCGACCTCCACACTTACGCGGGATATATCATTATAGACGAACACGGATGGTGTATTCGGCATGTTCAATTTACGTATTTGGTGATTACAGAGTCTAACTTAATCTGTGTCTATCTTGCAATGAAAAACGTATAGGCAGTGGTAGCAGTGGCATAACCCAACTGTTAACCGTTGTTGCCACCAGATAAAAGGCTGCTAAGCATTTTTTTCAGGCGACCAAAGAAACGCTCGTTCACTAATTGTTTTATGTTCTGCTCATCGATACAAAATACTTCAGACATTCCAAGATATTTATAAGTCTCACCATTACCAAGGGTTCTGAAGGAATCTGAAATGCAAATATTATCAGATCTTATCACACTCCCCCGCACTACATGCTCGCATATTTATCAACATCAAATTCCATCTTTATATCACTACTAACAGTTTGAGTAACCATTAGTAGCCGCATAAGATCAGGACGTTTTGACGCGAATAATTTTAGGTCATCCATATACAGCAAGTGAGATAAAACCTTACCCTCCAGCGAAGACGAAAGTCTAAATAAAGCTGAATCCTCTAACAAAGTGCTAAGAGGATTTAGAGCTAGACAAAACCATAAAGGACTCAGACTGTCACCCTAAAATATCTCTATCGGGTCGTGCATTGCTAGCTGCAATAAAGTTCAGAATTCAATAAAATATTTTTTCCCGACTCAGGTCTACAATCCAGCATCATTTTTCTTTAAATATAGATTACTAATGCAAATCAAATAGGACTACCAATATAACACCTATATTATTATGTATTCTAAACTAGATCGATTTATGCATAATAAACAAGATGGTTTCCTAAGTAAAATTTAATTTATACTTTGTACAAACACTAACTCAGCTTTAGTTATGCAATAAAGTAAATTTGTACAAAATTAATAATAAAATATCTTTAGTGGTACATTAGGAATATATTTATACTGTCTTTGATTTTACCCTATATAGTAAAACCTTAAGGCGATACCCAAGAGAGTGAATTTAAATAACTAACAGTATATTATAAATTTAATTAAATTATTTATTTATTTATTTATTTACACTTTATTGTGCACAACTACTTATTAGAGACAAAAAGGGTATAAAAAAAACAACAACAATAAAATAATTGACACACAAACGGCGGTCTTATATCATGTATGAAATATTATTTGTTATTCAAAAGATATATAAATATATTGTTGATCTTTTATATGTATAATTATACAATAATATCACTTTCTAGCTCATTGTTAATCGTGACAGTTCTTAATTATTTTGGAATCTATATAAAAATGCCTAAAAACATCCTTTCTACGTGTACTCTGTAATATTTACCAATTGTACATTTAGCTAATAATATGTGTAACTAATTTAAAAACTGTACAGGAGTTAATATGCAAACATTACAGTTATTTTACGAATAATATTATAAATCATTACCCAAATCAATAATTTTATATTTAAGGCTGTTTCTGAAGCAATACATTAAATTATTAAGTGACATCAGCACATTTAACAGAGCTTTAAAAAACATAACATAGGTAGAAATGATGTAATGTTACAAAAATATATACATATAATAAATAATTAGCTTTATGTATATTTTATGAATATCAAATATCAACATTGGTCATATTTTTTTGTTCGAAATAATCAAAAATTCTTATAGAAGTTACGGTAATGTTGTAAAAAACATATTAGAATATTACAGATTAAAGTAATAAAAAAAGCATATTAGAAATCATTAGAGTTGTCAATCAATTCTGCTTATAAAATCAATAATCATGTATTTTAAGCGGGCGAAGCCATGGGCGGGCCGCTAGTTGGTCAATAAATAAAAAAAACTTATTTACTTTGATATTTTTTTTAAGTTGTCGCATTTTGTTCACTGACTGAAAAAAAAACTAAATTCACGAATTTATCAAATAAATCAAAAGCAACGAAACGTTTTAGCATTTATTTAAAAAAAATATTATCAGAAAAAGATTACTTAACGTATCCACAAGTAGTATCGAAATTGTTCAGGCAAGTTGAAAATAGAATGAAAACACTCAACTGCAAGGTAAATTTGATTTAACTGGGGGTAGAAGTTTATTCTAAACCCGTATTTTATCTCGATTTATCAAGTGACCTACATTTTATTTATTATATGTAGTTTTCTCTACTTACTTATCTAAAATGAGTAGTTGGTCGAACCGAGCTTCATTCATTTTTTTTGTTTGGTTTTATTTTTTCTTTGATATTTATAACATTTCGTTACATATTCTATAGAATACATGAATTTGATACGTATATATTTAACTACGATTTTATATGTCAATTTACAAGTAAATGTCTCCTGATAAATTATTAAAATAAGATAAGTAAATATAAATATTTTTGAAATAAACAAATTAAATATTTCTGAACAGCGATTTTATATTTATACTGTAATAAAGGTGTTAACTGATAAATCAATTTCGTTCACCAATTTGGCACTTTAATTAAGACTCCGATGTCATATAATGCAAACAAAAGCTAGTAGTTAACGTAACTTTATTTACGTCAAAACTAACGAATTATGGACGTTGTGACGCATTGTTGGGATAAATAATGTTATATCACTGAATCTGGATAAAAAAATAATGGATTTTCAAAAGATTCTTCAATTTTATTTTTATTTTCTGCTTCAGGCTGTGTGACATGACCACGAAAATAAATATATAGAATATTTAATTTCACCGAGAGGGAATCGAAACCTCAACCTGTCGCGTTTACAGTGTTAACCTTGTGCCCCTGTGCCACGACTGGGTTCAAGTAAGTACAATAAATTCGATTTTTAACTTCACGCTATATCACGCATGTAGCGGTAATAGATTTCCAAGTATCAAGATACTCCGCTCTCCGCTTTTCGCCAGAATTCGAATCATGTCTTTAATAAAATATTTAATATTAAAATTAGATTAATTAACAAATTTGTTTAAAATTGTCTATACTACTAGATGCCGTTCTAATATTAATATGCAATACTTTTTAAAACATAAAATTATTTTACAGTGCAATATATTTTGCTTTTCATATTTTCGAATATTTGATTTCTATATAGATGAAATTGTATGTACATTCGAAATGGCTTAAGCCGCTTAATAAAACAGGTAGTGTTATCGGGTCGGCTTTGGGCAGTGCCTCGATATATACTGAATATCAAACGGAATAACAAATATGTATTATATTAGCGAAACTACAACTCTGATACGATGTAAATGTACATTTTTCCTGCACATGGCAGGGTACGCAGAGGGAACCTCGTGTTAAAATAATCCGTCCCTCACTTTCCGCCGAATTTCCAAAATATAAGTATCTTATATAATAAGAACTTGAGTTAATACAGCTATCTGTGCTAGATATTAATAAAATATCTCCATAGAAATTATATAAAAAATAATATATTTCTGCCTACTTTTCCTATTGTTAAGAGTGTATACGAGACCGATTGTTGGTTTTTTCATTGTAAATGAGTCTCACTTCTAAATTAAAGATAAAAGTTTACGTACCGGGAAAGTTATGTTTCATGCTATATAAATATAATAAATTGCATCTTACTTTAATAGAAAAATCTAAAATTTTTACTTTATATTTTATATTCTTTTTTAAGAAATTTTCTAGTCCGGTCGGTTACTTACTAATCTTATTTAGTATCTAATTATGAGTTTGAGATTTTGAAGAGTCTATTTATTTATTCATGTTATCTTTTTACTCTCACAACATATTCATTTGGAAGAAGAAATTAAATTAGTAACATATGAAAGAACATTTTTAGTTTTTATTGAAATCAGATGTGTACGAAAATATAACAGATACGAAGTTATAACAGATCCGAAAGGTAGCAAAAATTTAGATTCGCTAGTATTTCCAGAAAAATAAAAAAAAAACAAATTACATATCCACACACGAAGGCTTTCGCAGTGTGATATTAAGTTCCATACATCAGCACTATATAATAAAATGGCGAACTTTTATTTATTTTAATTATAACTTTTATTTTTCCTTATAAAAATTAGAAAATGGACGAGATTGAAATAAGTATATATGTTGTATTGTATTCTATCCTAATAACGTATTCGACACGCTTTGTGGATTATATTTTGAGCTCTTGCCGTTTGATGAAAAACAATTAATTTCCATAATCACCACTCCTAAAGAAAATATCGGATTGTGTCCAAGTATTTTTCAAAATCTAACAATTATGAGGCAATTGAAGCCTGTTTGACTGAGCACTTGGGAAACTTTGTCTTTGTTTTAAGATAAGCCTCCAATCTGATTTCATCAATCTATTTATGCATAATGTCTAGGAAATCCTCAAGCTTTTTCCTGCAGTAACATCGACACTGTGCTTTCAAAGATAAATTGATAACGCCCCATACCTCTTTTACCACTCTTATTTTGTGTCATGTATCTTCCTAGCCCAAATGAATTTAGCACGATCTTGAACAATTAAACATTTCTAACTAAGTACAGTTTGAGGCCAGTCGTGGCGCAGCGGCACGAGGTGTAACTGTAAAAGCGACTGGTTGTGGGTTCGATCCCCACTCGAGGAGATGAAATAATTACTTAAATTTATATTAGAAATCGGAAGCGGGTAACGTTTTAAAAGAAACACGTTAAAAACACACATCGTCTATATGATTCTAAACTATTTTGAAAGAGATACTATGTAATTGCAATAAGTGATATGTATCACCTACAAACAATACTTCACACCAGTTTCCTTCCAACAGGGGCCGTCACTTACAAGCGAGTGCCCCCGATTGACACAATTCCACTGCTTTTATAGTTATTTTCCACATAAATCTACCCTCTTTTACACGAGTACGCTAACACGGCCTCTCCTGACGGGCAAGCGTCCTCGCGCCGCTCAAACCTGCCGCCGGGAGCGGCATAACCTCTAATTTACACTGGAATAGTTCAACAACATGACCCAAATTAAAAGGAATATGCCGCACTTAGGAAACCCTAAAGGGACTATGCCACACTTAGGAAACCCTAAAGAGATTATGCCACACTTAGGAAACCCAAAAGGGACTATGCCACACTTAGGAAATCCTAAAGGGACTATGCCACACTTAGGAAACCCTAAAGGGACTATGCCACACTTAGGAACCCAGACTCATAGCTCAACACAACTTGCCCTTAAAGAGCATTTTACTCACTTAAGCGTGCCAAGTTGTTAAAGTCGTCTTGCTCTTAAAGAGTATTTTTCTCACTTAAGAGTACCAAGATCAACTTTGAGCCCACATGTCAATATTCAAATTCAATAAGGAGTCATAATTATAAAAATTGTAAAGTGTGGCTAACTTACTCTCAAAGCATCATGCACAGACCTGTATTTTCGCTCGGTTTAACCTGACACTTGCTTATTATTCATCCTTGATTCGATCCGTTTTTCGAGTCTTTATGACACCACAATAAAATTACTAAAACAATAAAATTATTAGTAAAGTAGTCTAGTTAACAGCAAAGATTTTATAATAAGAAATAGCTTTTAATGTTTAGAATACCAAACTTTCAATCCAAAATACCAATTGGGCGAAGATACACATAAAGATATGAAAACTTCATGCGTATCCCACTTCTGATATTAGAAATCGGAAGCGGGTAACGTTTTAAAAGAAACACGTTAAAAACACACATCGTCTGCTGATTTAATTTTTTTTTTTTTAATTAAGTACAAAAAAAACAGATTCACGTTGTATACCGCACACAGCAAGGTAGGCAGAGGGAACTTTTTCTTAAGACACTCCGTTCCCCACTTTCCTCCGAGTTTTGGAGGCATTGCGTGTTGAGTGGCGGAACTCAACGCCGCGCTTTTCCCTCGACACCAGAGCGAAGAAATGAAAATATAAATGTAAATAAATATTTCATTTTCTCGAGTGGGAATCGAAACCATAACCAGTCGATTAACAGTCACACTTTGTGCCCCTGCGCCACGACTTTCCTCAAACAAAGTAAATGGTAAATTTTGTTACTATTAGTTTAATACATATAAATTAATTCAATTATTTATAGTATTCAGATTCATTCCTTTCATCCACATAATTAAGTCTGGTTATTAAGATACGTTGCCTTATTAAATTATGAATATAGCACGGCCCTTTGAATAACAAATTTTACAGTATTTCCTCGTGGTTGAGAGATAATTTAGTTAAAGTGAATCCAAGCGCAGCGGAGATGGATGTGATAATTTAGCAGCTCGTGGATTTTATACAGTTCTGGCTTGCGGCCGTAAACAGAGCATTGAATTATTTTAATTTTACATCTTCTCGAAAAGTATACATCCAAATTACATACTATAAAAGCTATTATCTACATTAAATTTCCTTGATAATGAAATAACTTTTGCTCGTAAGTTTCAATATACCTTACAATTTTCAATTATTTTTTGTCACAAAAAGCCTTATTGTAACTTATTTATAAAATATATATGGTATCGCGGATTTTTTTTGAGAATTAATAAAATAAAATGAATCAGCTTCACGCTGTATCCCGCACACAGCAGTGTAGGCAGAGGGAACCTAGTGTTATGACACTCCCCACTTTCTGCCGAACTGGGACTTGAGAATTAATAAAATTTAATATTTTTGTCATACAACGTACTGACATGTAATTTACTATTTATACATCGCACGCGCTCAAAGCATTTCGATGGCATTCCTTATTATTTTTATTTCGTTATTTAAGGCTAACTGAGACCTACACCGTAATGTTTAGCCTATAGCACTTCTGAAAAATGCAGCTTTAATACAAAATACAAAGAAAGTAAATCTGCTCAGTAGATCTAGAGATCTTAACGTTTAAACAAACAAACAAACTCTTCCGCTTGCTTATTTTAGTATAGATACCTACAGATGAACACTTTTAGTTTTATATTTTTTAGTTTTCACATTGCATTTATTATCAACATTAATTGAAACCTGTCTTTTGTTATTGTTACTGATTTTAATAAATTGGGATGAATAATAAGCTGAAATAAATTCTAGAATTGACTTAATTATTTTTTCTTAATTATTTTTGAAGGTTTTTTTACCTGTTGTCAATAGTCCAGTTCAGTTTCATTTTTCTTTAAAAAAAATCGATTAAATATGTGGTATATTTTATTTTAATATTATTATGTCTATTCTGAATTAGATCAATTTATCTCTATATATAAAAAGATAGTAAAAAGATTTTGTCTGTATATTTACGCCCAATATTAATAACCTATCCCAACGTCAATCTTAGATTGTTTCATATATCTATCCAATCTCGAGATTGGATAGATATATGAAACAATCTAAGATTGACGTTGGAGATAGGTTATTAATATTGAACGTTAGTAAATTTGACTGAAATGGATAGAGTGACACTTAAAAATAATAATAGAAAGCAAAAATATATTTTTTAAATTTCTTGTCTGTCTGTCTGTCTGTCTGTATATATGGTCACGCTAATCTCCGAAAGTACTTAAAAGTTACACCAATTGCTTTGATTTAACTCCACTTAACAATTAAAGTTTATTTGATCAAAATCGGTTCATTAAAAAAAAGTTATCGTCATTTGAATGAACTCAAGGCATTAGGCCTGCGAATGTTATATAGCAATCGAAACGTCTTGGTTATATGACTGTTGATAAATATATATATTTTGGAAGCACTATTATACGATATTTTATGCAATAAATTAAACAAAATTGAATTGTTAGTGGAGATTACTTCATAATAAACAAGATGATTCCCTAAGGTAAACTTAATTTATAAATGGTACAAACACTAATTTAGTTTTAGTTATACAACAAAGTCAATATGTATAGAATTAATAATAAAATATATTTAGTAATACATTAGTACCAGTATATTAATACTGTCTATGCCCGAGAGAGTGAACTCAAACTAACACTAATCCATACCTATATTATAAATTCGAAAGTAACTCTGTCTGTCTGTCTGTCTGTCTGTCTGTCTGTCTGTCTGTCTGTCTGTCTGTCTTTTACGCAATCAGGGCCATACCGCTAATTCAATTGTGATAAAATACACATATAGAGATACTTAAGGGTCTTCGGATGAACATAGGCTACTTTTTTTTCTCATATTTGTAATATTGTCGATATATACTAATATTTTTAAATATTTTTTAATTTGACAGGCAATTTATTCTGCCATCTTAATAACAACTGACCGTTGCTAAGCAACGGTTTGCAAAGTTTGTATGTTGCTATAAGAAAACGTCACCCAAAATGAGCTTGCTTAACGCATAGGTACATGGCGCGCATACATGCGCCGACTCAACCTTAAACATTGTTTTTATGTATCTTAAATAAAAACAATTTTTAAGATAAATATTGTTCTCTAAGTAATGTTTAAAAAAGTCCGCGATGGTATATGTTTATCTCCGCGATGGTATATGTTTATAACCTTTAGGTTGAGCAAAAGTATCCATTTTAATTAATTTACTTTATACTTATCGGGTGGGTTGTACGTATTTTCTATAATTTGATATTGATCCTTATGAAAATTAATATAATAGTCACTTTTAGCATTTCATCTAGATTGAAATTATAGTTTACTGTATAACATTCTAATAAATATAAGGAGATGTCACTGATTCGAAATGACCTAGCCTACGAGCGGCATAGTATGACCGACGCAAACGAGCAGATGACTTTGACGGTTTTGTAAATTTTCATACATTTTCGAATT
>JAATLQ010000277.1:6777-19391 GCA_013421005.1 Heliconius erato x Heliconius himera
ATTTTTGTTACCAAAAACAAGTGCCTTAGATCTCATTATGTGAATTAATAAAAATAAATTGAATTTACTGTATATTTTATTTTCTTTACACGTAAATATATACCTTATATAATATATACCACTTATTTCATTTAATTTTATTGAAAAAACTATTTTAAGTGCCGATTTATTTTCGGGTATGTCACACCCCGCCACATACTATATGTAACTTTTCTTCACCACACTCCCGCCGGGTTAAAAATTAAAACCTCCTATTTATCTTTTTGTTATATATTTCTATAAGTCATAATAAAGCATAATAAAAGTTCTTTTTTTATATAAAAAAAAAATTAAGCAATCATATGACTGCATAAAACAATAAAATTATTTTATAACCACCGTCTTCAATTTTAGTAAAATTATATGATTTTAGTTATAACTACCCTACAAAACCGTAATGTCGTACTTTCGCAAACGTATTTTTACCTAGCTACATGCTGTAATTTTGCTTTAACAAACCATTTTTTTACGAATATCAATTTAACGTGGATCAAACGTTAATTAACAACTCTGAGTGTCAATAACATTAATTGTAAAAGTAACTTAATGTTTACCTTTCTTCCTACCAGATCGATTATAAGAATGACACCTAAGCAGGATCATCATAATCAAACCTTCACGTGTCAAGCTCAGAATACAGCGGATAGGGCGTATCGAGCTGCCAGTATACAGATTGAGGTAAGCTATTAATAATATAGATTGAGATTAGTCTGACTGTAAGCGGACAGGTTGTGGGTTCGATTCCCACTCGAGGAAATGAAATATTTAATATTTTCAAGTCTCTGCTCTTGTCGAGGCAAAGTGTGGCGTTGAGTTCCACTGAACACGCAACGCGATCTTAATTCGGTGAAAAGTGGGGAGTGGTGGGGAGAGAAAAAAGGAGCTTAAGAAGAAGATTTCGTAGATTTTATTAGAAATTTTCTACCCAATTTTAAAAAAAGGTGATTTACAGATTAACGTAAATAAAGATAATATTTCAGTACGATGATCCATTTAGATATACGATACGATCTTTCAAGCGTAAGCTAAATTTTGTTAATGTTTGCAAATCTGTTTACTAATTTCTTGGTAACTAAAAGTGATATCGAGATGATCCTTTAATTTAAATGTAGTATGTATATCAAACGATATGAAATAAAATTAAAATTAGCTTCACGCTGTATCCCGCACACAGCAGGGTAGGCAGAGGGAACCTAGTGTTAAGACACTCCGTTCCCCACTTTCTGCCGAATTCTGGAGGCATTGCGTGTTAAGTGGCAGAACTCAACGCCGGGCTTAACCTCGACACCAGAGCGAAGAAATGGAAATATAAATTTAAGTAAATATTTCATCTCCTCGAGTGGGGATCGAACCCACAACCAGTCGGTTTTGCAATCACGCCTCATGCCGCTGCGCCACGACCGGCCTCTATGGGATATGAAATAGCTTCTTCAAAATTCTTTCGTAGTTATCTGTAGTTTTTTTTAGCACAAACTACCAAGCCACATACATGTAAGAAGAAATATCTTTAAATCAAAATCAAATCAAATCAGCTTCATGCTGTATCCCGCAAACAGCAGGATAGGTAGAGGGAACCTAGTGTTAAGACACTACGTTCCCCACTTTCTGCAGAATTCTGGAGACACTGCGTGTTGCGTGACAGAACTCAACGCCGCGCTTAGCCTCGACACCAGAGCCAAGAAATGGAAATATACATTTAAGTAAATATTTCATCTCCTCGAGTGGGAATCGAACCCACAACCAGTCGGTTTTACAGTCACACCTCGTGCCGCTGCGCCACGGCTGGTCTCATATATCTTTAAGATTAGTATAAAATCAGGAAAAAAAGTTATTCACCAGGTTATTTCACTTTAGGAAAATAAAAAAAAATCACTTCTAGATAGCAAAAGCAGTTCGCCCTAGAAAAGTTTGAGCTCGTTTAGAGCTTTGTTAACTTAACTGAATACTTACAGTTAATCATTAAAACCAATTATGTTCCCTTTGTTTATTATCGCCGTCCAATTAAGACTTAGTTGTTATACAGGTTTTAATACAATCACTAATTTAAATGTACGTGTTACTTATAATTTATTTTGATACTATGTACTTATGAATATGTGAACAAGAGTTTGGATGTACACGTGACAGGTTGTGGGTTCGATTTCTCGTTGGGGACTTAGAAGATTTAATATTTTCATTTCTTCACTCTATCGAGGCAAAGCGAGAGGTTAATTAAGCCTCTCAACACGCACTGCCACTAGAATTTTATGCTTAAAGTGCGGAACGGAAATATTATATATAACACTAGGTTCCTCTTCCTCTCCTTCTCTGCCTACCCTGCTGCTGTGTGGGATATAGCGTGAAGTTAAAAAAAGAATCTCTATCCCGTATATAGTCTGCTATAGTAGACAGTAAGAGTAGCAATGGTAGAAGTATTTATATACAATATGAATTCTTCGAAATGAAAACTTTCTGTTTAATTAGATAGTCTCACGACTAAGGATATGAGAGCTAACTTTGTCTTTAAATTTAAGTTTTCCATTAATGCAACGTTTTTACAGCATATCATAAGATAAGACAGTCCGTTCTCCACTTTCCGCATATTTTTTTCTTACTCACCTCTTCTACCAGATCGAGAAATTAGAAATAGTTACGATACGATATTCCCCCAAATGGGGGTCGAACCATAACTATCGCATTTACGAGTACAGTCACACTCTGTTCTACTGCGCCACGACGTACTTCGTAACAAAATTTAATATATTTTGGAATATTTCAGTCACAAAAAGAAGCAAATCAAATACTCTATATTAAAATTTCCATCTCCCAATTGAGATACGCTATTGCATATATTTTTGCAGCGATCTCAATCTATATGGCCATAGATCAACGCTTTACTGTCGAAATGGTATCCACTACATCAGTTATTCACTTTAATTCATTTATTTTTGCATTTACTGGAATAAAATATTGTGTTGTAGTTAATATTAATATATTATAATCAATAATAAATTATTTTACTATATCTCTATATATTATAAAATAAGAACGATTTTTTTCTCTGTCTGGCCTTTCTACGCTATCTTCTTCTAAACTACACAACGGATTTTGATGCGGTTTTCACCATTATGTAGAGTATTTCTCAGGGAAGGATTATATATGGTTTATTATATGTATATTTTATTGTAATTTGACATAAATATGATAAATGTGTATAAAGTCCTACCCGTCCAGACACTTTCACGCATGCGCTGCTTTAATGGTAAGTCCTACATGAAAACAATGTACTAGAGTATTATTCCTCTTAATAAGATCTACAAAAAAGTCAGCGACAGCATATTCGTATCTTCTAAGGATAACATACAGTGAGCATATTTCTGTCCAAAAATAGTAATTTGAATATATTTTTTATTTTGAGGGATGTTTGTCCATAATGATATCAATCCTTATTCTTTTAAATACTTTATTATTTTCTACGTTAAACGAAGATAAAATTTGCTCTTTACACTAATTTGAAATCACGAATAGTTTTAGAGAAAAACGCATTTAATTGTTGACACATCACGCCGGCTATAAACCGCAGTTTTGGCGCAAGTTTTATTTATTACCTTACTCTCAGCATATAAATAAGTATATTAGTTACGTTGGCCATTTAATGTAGATCAAAACTGTCTTTTACTGTTTTTCATTTTAATAAGTATTTTAGAAGTTGTTACAATATCAAAAAATCCTTGCTTTGAAACGGCTCGCCACACGCCATGCGTCCCCCCGCGCCCCGCGACCTTTTGCTTATAGAAGCGCGTCCGCCGCGTCCGCCTGCCTCTGTACTGTAGAAAAGTTGATGTAGATGCGATTGTACGTATTGGATAATTGGAGTTTAATATATTTAGTTTCGTCTTTTTTGATTAATAGAATAGTAGGTAGTCTTTTGTTCATAATTTCTTCCGTATAAGTATTTTAGTTTAAGAGAACCGTAGGTAGGCTTTTGTTTATCATTTCTTGCGTTTAAGTATCCTGTTTACTCTTCTTCTGTTCTTTTATTATTTTCTTTACCTTTTAAACATAGGAAATGTTTTTAATTTAATTATACCACGACAAAGTCGTTCAAATATAGGTCGTAGAACAAGAAATGCAAATAAAAATCGTTTAAATCTTAGTGATGAAAGCGTATATGAGACGGAAATTAGATAGTAATTTAAATATATTTACTTATTGAGAGGGATGTGTGTCCATAATGATATTAATCTTTACCCTTCTAAATAAGTTATTAATTTTCTACGTTAAACAAAGATAAATTTTGCTTTTTACAATATTTCGAAATTACAAATAGTTTTAGAGAAAAGCTATATCGACTCATGTTATCCCTTACTCTCAGTGTATAAATAAGTATATTAGTTATCTTGGCCATTTAATGTAGATCAAAATGTTGATTAGTAGCACAGATTTGAAATTACGATACTAAAAAATTCTTGCTGTGTAACGGCTCGCCGACCTCCACGCTTCCCCCCGCGCCCTCGACATTTTGCTTATAAAAATGGATCCGCCGCACCCGCCTAGCTTCCCCCGGGCATGGAAGGAGGGCCTGCTCATCATGTTGCCCAAGGCTGGGAAGAGCCCATAGAAGCCTGAGGGGTACCGATCTATAACCCTTCTTTGCGCGGTCTCCAAGCTGTCCGAGAAGTTATTCCTCTCACTTCTCCAGGCGCACATCCACCCACGAAGCGAGCAGTTTGGCGAGCGGGTATACTACTCTGGTTACACTACGCCGTAACAGCGATCAACCGAAAGGAGAGAGCAATAGTAGTCTTCTTCGACGTAGTACGCGTATTCGACCGCGTCTGGCACCCAGACCTACTGCATTAAGTGCTCAGAGCCGGCACCCCCCAGCACGTTGCGCATGTCTTTGCCTCCCTGCCTCAGTGACAGGACATTTTGCTTGAGAGTTGAGAGTTCGAGGTCTAGCATGGACTCGATCGCTGCCGTTGTTCCCCAGGGCAGCATTTTGTCACCTGCTCTCTACGCACTATACACTGATGACATCACATCGCCCTAGCGAGTATCACTCAAAGAGAAATCCTGCAGGTGGTCCAGAACCTCATCCTCCGTCGAGTGACGCAGGCGCCATGCTACGTGAGAAACACCACGCATCACCGCAACCTAAAAATAGAAAGCCTGGAGGTACACATTGGTCGTCTCGCGTCCAACGCATTTCGCTGCGCCAATGTATCGGGTCACCTGCACCTAAGGAGCAGCACTCCGTGGCATATCCGGCCGCCCGAGGTCAGACGTCAGATGACTTCCGAGGGACTTTCTATCCTCCTCCGAATGCGACTCATGAGCCTTGCATTGATCCTTGGTCGTTTAAGCTGGGCCTCCCTCAGGAAACCGAGGGTCTCACCTGACTGAGTTGACCGCCTAGATGGCATTTGATAATCTTTCCAATCCCGTCCCGCACGCCTATCTCTGTGTCTGCTCTAGAGCAGGTTATCGCTTCAGACCATGGAACCAATGCCCAGATGTCGTTCGGAGCTACTACGGAGATGGACGAGCGAAAGCTTCAATTCTGCGCCTGGCTCTATAGCAAAGTAAATTTAGAAGCGATTGCACGTATTTTGGAGTTATCCAATAATTATAATGTATTTCGTCGCGGCATTGTTGGTTACATCTTTCGTTTAAGTATTTTTGGGTAAGAGAATAGTAGGTAGTCTGTTGTTTATAATTCCTTTCGTTTAAGTTTTCTGTTGTTTGTGTCATTTGTTCAGGTGTGTTTTTTTAAACAATTGGAACATCCTTATTGGAGCTACGAAAATGTGGGTTGCATTAAGGTTTCAATAATTTTCACATTAGTAATCTTAAGTGCTTTGCAAACATAGGTACATTATATGAATAATTCAGTAGTTAAAGCGGGCGAAGCCGCGAGCGGGTCGCTAGTAACTAATAAATTAATAACAGAATCTGAACAAACAGTCATTAATATCATAATTATATATATATTTACCTTATATCAAGGGTCACAAGTCCAACAAACAGATTCCTCCTACAATATCCCCTAAGCCAAGAGATTAGACATGTATTGACACATCCGTGTACACTAAGCCTAATAATATAGATTATCACTACGTTATAATGAAGTTGTTGATTATTATGGGTTAGTAATAGATTTATTATTAACTATTGGGCGAGCGGTCGCAGGTTTGGTAAAAATCGTCATAACAAATATCTATAATATGAAAGTAAGGAACTAAAAATATTAAATAAATCATAACATCCGAATGGGAATCGAATCCGCAACCTATAGCTTTTTGTTGAACTACGTGGGGTGACAATCGTCATTTTGTTTCATTACGATTTTATATATTAAGAAATCGTAAATTTGAGTATTGGATAGTCCATTTATTGAGGAAGGGTATAAGGCTGTTTTTTACCCAAAACCTCTTAGCTATTTTCATTTGTCTATAGGGGAAAACCTATTAAGTAGACGTTTCAAGGAAAATATATTTGAGATGACACTTCTATTTTCTACTGTTCTTAGGCTTGTGTACATGATAGGAAAACGTATAGAGAGAAATATGAAAATCGATGTTTATGCCGTTCTACTACATAATATGTATGAACGGACTGTATTGACTGGAACTTTCAACATTCTAACATGTTTAAAATAAAAAGAAAGATGTGATTCAATATTTTTTAAATATAAATTTTAATAAAAATCGCCAAATCAAGCCTATTACAAAATTTATTGAATATATTTTTTTAATTGAATAATTTTAGTTAGTTTCTTTCATTATGAGAGCGCGATATTGTGTACATATGTATTAATATACAGAATGTTTTTGTCAGCACCTCTTTAAATAAAACCACAGTTTTAACTACTCTATATAAGAGCCTAATACATTTTTTTTTCCAAAAATGAAAAGTGATATTTTCAAAGAAAATAAATAATAAATTTATCGTTGTAAAATAAAACAACCTTTGTCAAGAACGACGTACGCAGACACAAATCTATCAAAGGGAAACCGCCGCATACGCCTCATTCCGAAATCGAGTCGTAGGTATTGGCAAAGTTCAAATTTGTTTAACCTTCAGTAGTATTTTTGTAGTAGTATGTGTTATTGGTATCTATGCGTAACTGCGTCACACGAAATACAGGTATGGATAAACATCGTGAAATGAATAAAAATCCTACGTCTAAGCTGTTGAGTTATCTTGATTCATTTCTTTAGGTATGGGCTTGTAATATTTTACCCTATATGCTGTTCCCGTGAAAGGAGCGCTAACGCTTCCACCTTGTATATGTATTTTAACTTCACGTTGTATCCCGCAAATGGCAGTGTAGACAGAGGGAACTAAGTGTTAAGTCTGATCCCGACGCACTGCACATTGTATATTGAGTAGCAGGAAAATAATTATTCTTACAGTCAGACGTTTTAATAATATTCTATCAAAATTTGTAATTATTTACACTTTTCTTTATTTTTTATTCATATTATATATGACATTCCAGTCAACGAAATAATATAAATAAAAAGAAATATTTACTAAACAACCCCCGATTGGAAATAGAATTTGCGACCACTGCTCCACAATGATGCTAATAACTTATAATAAACAGTACATATGTTACCTAACGTTACCCTAGTACTACGTTCCCAAATTTCCACTCAATTTTCGATAAATTTCATACGTCGAGACGGAACTAACCATACAAAAACAACATTAACAATACAAACTTTTCCATACAAAATATTCTATAAAAATATTTTTCCATCGCCAAGCTTGCCCCTGCTTATTACTGTCATTGGCATGTTACACCGGGCCTTATGGCGTCGTTAGTATATTTTGCGAATCCAAATTGTTCCATTTTACATTTCACTTGGCAGTATATTGATTTTGTATACTTTATTTTGTGCTCTCTAATTTCTTTTATTTTGTACTATTATTGGGATACTACAGTAAATTTCAATGGTTATAGCAAAAAAAAATGTTTTAATATAAACAAACCCCGATTGGAAATGTAACCCGCGACCACTGCTCCACAATAACGTTAAGTATGTTACACACTCAACTGTGAAATGGTCTACCTGCGGCAGTGTTTCCAGGTCGATAAGACCTGGGTACATTCAAAAAGCGCGTCTATCTCCATCTAAAAGGCCGGCAACGCACCTGTAGCCCCTCTGGTGTTACACGAAGTCGTGGGCGGCGGTGATCACTAATCACCAGGTGACCCGTACGCTCATTTACCTTGTCTTTTTCCATATAAAAAAAAGAGTATTATCTTTAAATGTAAATAAATTTTCAACACATAAATAAAAGGTAAATCTATACATATAAATAAAAGATTTCAAAGTAATCGTTCTTTTTGAAGTGCATAATAATCTAGTTATTTACAGGATACTAAAATACAAACGAACAATATTAAAATGTTTTAACATTTTTAAAACTTTTTAAATGTCAAAAATATTTATAAAATAGTATTCTTTCTTGGCAAACGATAATTCTAATTAATTATTATTGAGTAGCGCAAATTTGTCAAAATCACTTTACAGTGATTTTAGCAACAAAAATAAGTTGTAACAAGCGTATTAAAATTTCGACGTAGTTCGATGAGAACGTACGGTTAGTTGGTCTGAGCCCTTGGGCGGTTACCATAGAGGCGCTGGTTCAAATCTCGCTACGTTCAATTTTTTATACGTTTTCTTAATAAGTAATTATAAAATATCTGTCTAACTGTGTTTCTGTTTGTTCGGGCTAATCTCCGGACAACTGTACCGATTTTAATGGGACTAACACTGAAAGATGAGATTGTTGAGTATTGTAAAAGATACTTTATATCCCGGGATTCCCGTGGGATCAGGATTTCTGCAGCAAAAACCGCATGCTTATCTGGCAACTTCATTTTTTTTAGCCAGACCGATTAAATAAATAAAAATAGAATTATAAGCAATTTTCAGTATAACAATTCGAACCTACAAATAGCACGTATATCAAAAGTCCTACCATTCTCTAACTGCGTTACGACTGCAACAACATATCAGCTTCAGCTTCACGCTGTATCCCGCAGCAGGGTAGGCAGTGGGAACCTAGTGTTAAGAGACTCCGTTCCCTACTTTCTGCCGAAATCTGGAGGCATTGCGTGTTGAGTAGCAGAACTCAACGCCGCGCTTTGCCTCGACACCA
Organism: Heliconius erato x Heliconius himera; assembly: GCA_013421005.1. Taxonomy (NCBI): domain Eukaryota; kingdom Metazoa; phylum Arthropoda; class Insecta; order Lepidoptera; family Nymphalidae; genus Heliconius; species Heliconius erato x Heliconius himera. The sequence goes on from JAATLQ010000277.1 coordinate 15,973, forward strand.
GAGCGAAGTAATGGAAATATAAATTTAAGTAAATATTTCATCTCCTCGAGTGGTGATCGAATCAACAACCAGTCGGTTTTACAGTCAAACTTTGTCCGCTGCGCCACGACTGGCCTCAATCAACATATCAATTTCTCCATTTTAACTTTCCCTCTACAAAATAACAAAGTTGAAAAGTAACCCAATTTCTATAGAACGACAAAATGTGATAAAAAAACTATGATCGATTCACGTCGCACGTTAGGCCTCGAGCGATAATTATTTTAAAAATATCACACAATTTTTATTATAGTCTGTTCAGAAATTCCTTGTGTACATATTTATTTTAATTTTACGTACGCTGTGAATCATAAATAAATAAAATAATAATATAATAATTATTTATTTCTCTTATGTAATAAAAGTATATTTATTTCTTTTTTTAGCTTCACGCTGTATCCCGCACATAGCAGGATAGGCATCTGCTTATCCTGCTTTGTGCGAGATGAGGGGACTTGGAAACTTAGTGTTAAGACACTCCCACTTTCCGTCGAATTCAGAAGGCATTGCATGTTGAGTGGCGCAACTTAACGCCGCGCTTTGCACGACACCAGTATAACTGTATTCTCATAAAGTTATCGAGTCGAAACGTAGTATTTAAATATTATTTTTATATGAGGCCATTGTGGTACAGCGTCTGGCTCTAAACGCATTGGCTTAAGCCTCGTGGAGAATAATTATAGTAGATTATCGATTTGAACCGGTAATTTCCTCCTTCTTGACAATGTCCAACCACTGCACGTATAAGCGGTCACGTCCAAACGTAATATGTTGTTTTGTGCGTCCTTATTTATTCCAACCCCGTATTATTCTTTCTTTTCGCAAGGTGTAGACAGGAATACCTACTGTATACAAAAGGCTATGTTTCTACATTATTTATATTGTGAGGCCAAAAGTAAAGGTTTTATATAGTTTATGGAACCTGTGGCGCAGTGGAATTTGGTACGCCAATCGGTTATAGTGGATTCATTTATTATTCAATTTTATTTTAATCAACTCTGATATTAGTATACACACATTTCCAAGTGCAATTAAGTTTTGTGTTTCAATTAAGTTCCCACTTCTAATCCCACACCCTAGTATTAAAACACTCTTTTGTCTACTATCCTTCCAATTTTCGAGACATGTCATACTGAGTAGCGTAACTCAACGCCGTGCCTTTTTTTCTTATTAAAGCGAGAAAATGAAGATAGTTCAATTCCCCGAGTGGAAATCAAACTTACTACTTTCGCGTTAAATAAGTTTTAAAAAACTTGAATGTGAAATGAAATTCAAATTTAATAAATAGTACATAAATATATGGATCAATACAGTCTTTACTGTTTTTTTTTTAATAAAAATCTATTTATATGACAGAAACGAGTTCGAGTATTTTTAGTATCGTCGCCAGATTTTAACAACAAAATCTGTTTCGATTTAATAATAATCGTTGTGAATAAAAATGGAATATTTTTAAATATAGATGCAATAAATTTAATGATACAATTACAACGCCGACAGTTTCGCTTTTTTTTTGGTTTTGGTGAGTAAGCGGACTAAAATATATTTATTAAGACATCAAAATTCGTCATATTTATTAAACAACAAAAAGTACAAATATCCACAAAAAAATTAAGAATATAAAAAAATAGCAATTCATGAATGACATTGTACACTATACTTTTTAAGAAAACGCATAAAAATTTGAACGTAGCATTTCCAAAGAGGCGCAGGTTCAAATCCCGCTACGTTCAAATTTTTATACGTTTTCTTAATAAGTATTTGTCTTTCCTATATGTGCAATTAGGCCATATTATTTCTATATAACAGTGTTTCAGAATTTACACGTAAAATAGACACATTTAGAGCACTTCATTTGTGGGGATGATCTAACCTTTTTTAAATTATATCGTATTTTTTTTGGTTTAATCGATAATTAATATTTTTTTTACGATTTTAACATAATTCATATAAAAATTATATCATATTTTTTATGAAAATTGCTTTGTAGATTATGAACTACCAATTCATAGAAATTTTCATGTTTTGCTTCAAGACCGTTGGGAACGTATTTCTAAAAATTCTTTGTTAAACATAATTTAAGTCACTATCCTGTTAATATTACACAAAAAAATATATTATCGTTTTATTTTATTTTTTTACGCTCAAATTACATGACTTTGTGTATTGAGTGGCGGAACTCTACGCCGCACTCTATGGAAAATCCCAAATGGACATCGAACCTGCAACCACCACGTTTACAGTCATACGCTGTCCCACTGCTAAGACCTCAATATTAACTAATGAAAAGCTTAAATATGAATACATTTGTATACAAAGTTTCATTTAATGCTAAACAGTACGTATATAGATACTGTATTCAAACTGTAATCAGGTAATTAGGTTGAAAGGCCAGTTGACAGAAAGAGGTCATTCTGGTGCCGGTACACGTAGTATTATGGTTGCTTCAAAAGAATGTGTGGGTCTCGCTGGTTGCCATTTAAGCTTTCGCCTTTTCTGTACGTTTTTGCTGAAATTGTGAATATAAATGTGGTTAAAGGAGGAAAGTGAATAATTGTGGTTATTAAAATAAATAAGTAAATCATCAAAATTATAAAAAAATGCTCATATAAAAAATTAAATCAGCTTCACGCTGTATTTCGCACACAGCTGGGTAGGCAGAGGGAATCTAGTGTTAAGACATTCCAATCTCCATTCTCCGCCGAGTTCTGGTGTGGCGGAACTTAACGCCCCGCTTTGCCTCGACACCAGAGCGAAGAAATGGAAATATAATATAAATTTAAATAAATGTTTCATTTCTTCGAGTGGGGATCGAACCCACAATTAGTCGCGTTTACAGTTGCACTTTGTGCTCTTGCGCCATGACTAGCCTCAGAATACCTAAATTCTATTATCTTTCCTCTGTCGGTTATAAATAATTACAAAACGTGAATACAATATTTCAAAAACTTATACAGTTCCCTTAATTGGAGTATATCTTAATAAAATTTAAAAAATAGGAAAAGTGAGTGGTAAGAGAAGTAGGGGAGACCTCGGTTGACCTTCGAAAACACAGTATCAAGGATACTGGAGGAAAGTCACGTAAAAAGCATGAGGATCCCCCGGAGGGCATGTATAGAGAGGTTTTATGACAGTGGAGGAGGCAAAAGAGGTATGTAGAGACCGTAGCGTTTGGCGCTCCGCTCTCCATGATTACCCCGCTAGGGATTAAGCATGAAGCTAAGTTAAGTTTAAATTAAATAAAAAAATGGATGCCAGTGGTGGCGCAGTGACATAAACGTGACTGTAAAAACGACAGGTTGTGGGTTCGATTCCCACTCGAGGAAGTTAAACATTTTGCCGTGTGATCCCGGCCTAGAATAGGATCATCCTGGTACTGG